>JAHBBA010000686.1:0-32038 GCA_018806925.1 Skeletonema costatum | reverse complement strand
TAGAATTATTCAGAAGGAATTGAGCAACTTAATGTAATCTAGTAATGAGTTTAGGAGCTCAAACATGCTTGAGCAGCGTAACAGTAGAATGTAGTCAGAAGGTATTGTGCAAATGATCCTTTAGTGATAAGTTTGGGAGTTTCGAAGCTCACATTGTGCTGGCTTGGGAGACATACTTGGACTTGAGTTGCTGGGTCGAGAATGACTGGAACACATATATTATATATACATGGCCTAAGCGCATTGGATAGGGACGGTGAGACACGAACAACACAACAACAGCAACAAATTATGTATATATGATACTTTTGTCCATCACCTCTTGATACAATTGCGGACTCACGAGATAAGTTATGTGGCTAGTCTGATATGAAGACTACTTACGGGCCTCCAACATTAGATTGACTTTTTCTGCGTCAAACGAGTCCTCAGTGCATGTGCATATGTTCATGGGGCACCTCGAGATTGAACTTTAAAATCCCGATAGACATATACAAGAGCTGTAAAAGTCGGCATACATTGGATCCTGGTATAGTCCTAACCAACAAAAGTTAGTGTATTATTTATGGCAACAAATTGGCCTCACTCATGGTACGTGAGATCAAATTTCCTCTTCTTCGTCTTCGGCTGATCATCTTTCATCTGCTTTGCCGCGGTAGCCATCAACCGTCAATTGTGGCATACCACAGAGACGAACTTGTAACCATTGAGAGCTCCCTGCATTGAAATGCCTCTTCAGCCTCGCACATGTACGTGTAGCCCAGTATGGTTTGGCCTTTTCGAGCCATCTGACTACAAGAGGAAAGCACTTACATTTCCATTGGAAAAGAGGCTCGATATCGATGTCAGGATGGCTATCAAGAATCTTGCACATGACGGCAGCACAATTCTGCAATTTATTGAATGTCAGATATTCTACGATACCTGAAGGCATGGCATGAACTCCATATCCGCCTATCTTTTCAATCGTGTGGTTGGAGAAGTAGGTGTTGTTCACGCTAGAAGTATCGCACAGGAGCTTGGAGAAAGCGGTCCAGCCCCTTTCCGTGATACCCGATTGACTGAATTCCAGAGTCTTCAGTGACATATTCCCAATCAATCCATTCGCCAAAGCCATCGCCCCATCGTCGTCTAGATTTACGCCATTCAGTAGAAGGGTGCACAAGGAGCAGCGTTCTGACCGGAACAACGATGACAAAAAACTCAATCCCACTGCTGTAATCGAATTGTTGTATGAAAGAACTAATTTCTTCAGTCTGCAACAGTTTGCCATACCATCAACCAAATATTGCAATCCTTCGTCATTAACGGCATCGTCGCAGAGAAACAGCGAATGAATATTGGTCCTCTGTACCAATGTGCCCAGAGACCTCATCCCTACAACCGACTGCGTGAGCATATTATTGCTAGAAAGATACAAATCTTCAAGAAGATTGCAACTGCCCAGGCCTCCCACCAAAGCTTGTAAGCTTTGATCACCGATGGAGCTGTCCGAAAGATGCAGCTTTTTCAGTGAAGGGAGTCTCGCTAGTCCAGCTGTCAATACAGCCGCCCCATCATTATCGATACTCGTCTGATCTAAGTTGAGTTGCTCCAATCGGCAGTGCTCAGATTGGAAGAGTGTGGACAAAGACCTCAACCCTGCTCCTGTAATCAACGCATTACCATTCAGATTCAAAGATGTGAGTTTGTCGCAATTGATCAACCCTGCTACCAGCGCATGAATTCCTTCATCATCAATATCATTATACCCAAAATACAGGGTCGCCAGGTTGGGGTTTCCCGTACCCTTCAACGCATTCCCCAATGCTACGCAGCCATTTCTGCCTATATTGTTAGCGTAAAAATTCAGCTCTTCTATTTGCGGTTGCTTCCTCAATACCGAGGCAATCTCTACGAACATTTCATCACCGAGATTGGTCTCTTCAAAGCAGAGACATTTCAATGAGCTTTGTTGGCCTAACAGCAATGCAATATTGCGGGCACATTGCAACCCGATGTCGAAATGAGAGAAGGTGAGATCCCCAAGACTGTTGTTATTTCTGAGGAATGGGCGCAAGCTCTTGAAATCCTCCCCAATATCGGTGCTGATACAAAGCGATTCAATCGAACGGTTGTGTCGAAGCCCCCTCAAGAATGCAGCAATGTTGAGATTGTCTGGGAAGTACTCAATGTAAAGTGATTTCACCTGTTTGCTCCTACCAACAAAATAGCCCAACCACCCCAAGTCGTCGCCTTCACGGACAACAAAATCAAAAAAATCTTCAAGCATATCGGCAATAGAAATATATGTTATATCAGGATCATTATCGCGAAGCCTCGCTAGAATATCTGCGTTATGCTGAGTTGACGTGATGTCCTCCAATTTGACGTTTTTCGCACGCGCCTCATAATACTCGTAGTCTTGCACGTCCATTTTTATCATCAGTCGTCTAGTAATAGACAAATAAGAGGCGGATATGTAGATTGTTAGTAAGTGTAATGAAAGACCACAATAAATAGATCGTGGTGAACACAGCGCAGCATCTTTTTTTCGATGTAACACTCGGATCGCTCTCGGGCAGTCTCCTGGGCTTCTTACGGCACATCGCCACCTGCATCATGACGCCGCCACTGAATTAATCGACTACTGCTAAAGCCATCTTTGATTTTACTCACCGTACTTCCTTGACCAAGGGAGTTAGCAGCAAGCAAGCATTATTCCCTCTCTGAATCTCGTGGTGGTGAATCGTGTTTTCTGGGAGGGCAAGTAGGTTAGGGCGCAAGCCCGCTGAAAAGCACTCCCCAATCCCCAACACCACAAAAAGCACACCACAAAGTTGAGAAGGAAGAAGACGCCTTTGTGGGGTGGCGGTGTGGCTTCATACTATTTTGACTGAGCGGATAAGGTGAGAGTCTATCTGTTATTGCCAGAGGAGTGATGGCAACATCATCATATTTTGCTGGTGTGGTTGCTCCAGAGTTGTCGTGGCACTGATGGCTGGCGTGGGGCAGCCGAGGAATCGAAGTGTCATGGTGCAAAAAAATGATGCGCTGTGTTCCACTATCTTGTTTCTTCTGCAATTGGTTGCTTGTTCCTACTAACTAACCAACTCCACAAAATATACTTCTGCTCCTACGAAGGTTTTCAATAAAAATGGACACGGATAGGCGAGATTATGAGTATTATGAGGAACGTGCGGAATACGTGAAGTTCGAGGACATCACCTCATCAGAGCATAACGCCAACATTTTCGAGCTGCTCGTGGCGGTGAACCCTATAGAATGGAACAAGAAAATTTACCTGCTGGAGGAGGAAATAGACGGAGATCCCGACGAATTTGTTGTGGGCGAAGGCGATGACTTGGGTTGGTTGGGATTTTTTCTCGGCCGTAATAGCCATTTAGTAGAATTACACATTAAATACTTTCCTGCGGGGAAAGATAAAATGAATGCGTTCATGGATGGGTTCAAACACAATATATGGCTTCAGGAATTATATATTAGTACCGATCTGGGGAGGGATGGCTATGAAAGCTTGGGGCACATGCTCAGAAACAACGATGCTCTTGTCAATCTTTGTCTGCATGAGTTTGATATTGATTTAGAGAGTGCACGCGGTATTGCATCGATGCTCAGTAACGAGCAGTACAAATCTCTGAAGCATCTGTTTTTTGTTCAGAATGATCTCCGTATTGAGGGCCTTACAGATATCATCACATCATTGAGGAAGCAGCCGCAACTAGAAGAACTGAAGTTGTGTGGGAATAATGTTGACGGCGATGGCTGTTTAGCGTTGGGATACGCTTTGGAGAGCTGGGAGGGGGCTTCATTGAAAAAACTTCATCTTTGTCACAATGATATCAATGACGAAGGGCTACAGGTATTGGCTACAGGCATGACCAAATGCAATTATTTAGAGGCCTTAACACTTTGTGCAAATCCGTCAGTTACTGCAGCAGGGTTGAGGTCTTTGTCGACTTTCTTACAATCCAAAAGCTGCTGTTTGGAGAGACTGGACCTTGACCAAATGAATATCGACTGTGCTGGTGTGGGTGCTTTAGTGGCTGGTTTGTCAAGCAACATACCCCTGAAGTGTCTTCGTCTTTCAGGGAACTCAATCGAGGACGAAGGCATCGATGCTTTGGTTTCGAGTTTGCCCAAATGCAGCAAATTAGAAGAGTTGCATCTTTCGGAGAATGGTGGCTTTTCGGCAGTTGGATTGAAGTCTTTGTCAAATGTATTCCAAACAGGGTTGAACTTGACACAACTACATCTACGCGACAATGCAATCGATGACAAAGGACTAATGGCTTTGGTTCAGGGCATGAAAAGCTGTCGTAGTCTGGCAAAGTTAGATCTTTCACATAACAATGCGGTCACTGCAGTAGGATTACAGGCTTTGCTTCGGGCCGGCCGCAGCTCTCTAAAAGAGCTTGAGCTTTGGGGAATGCGTATTGGTGACGATGGAGCAAAGGTCATAGCTGATGAATTGGTGGGCAACAATTCAATGGAACGGTTGTATTTTTGTCCTGGCTATTCAAACGTAACATCCGAGGGATGGTCTG
Source organism: Skeletonema costatum (assembly GCA_018806925.1). Lineage (NCBI taxonomy): Eukaryota > Bacillariophyta > Thalassiosirophyceae > Thalassiosirales > Thalassiosiraceae > Skeletonema > Skeletonema costatum. The sequence goes on along the minus strand of JAHBBA010000686.1, from coordinate 27,491 downwards.
CTTTCTCCAGAATTCTGTGTGATACTTCCAGTGTAAACGACACCTACATTTCCAATCACACTATCTCGAACATAGGCGGCTACCAAAGTCATAGTGCTCCCAATACGACTAGATTTCATCTCTTTTTGAACACCAACTTCCACAGCAAAGAAGTCGCAACGTTGAAGCTACTCATGCATCATGGTGATATCGATATGATTCCCTTCTTCCGATGGAAGCTGATGTTTCTTCCTTTGGTAGTTGATTGGTTTCAAAGAGCTAGACCATGCTGGGAAGCAATTCACTTGATGGTGCCAGGGGAACAAATTTTACAATTTGAAGATATGTCAGCATTGCACGGATTCTTTACGGAGGAGCCAGAGGCGTACCAAAGCAGGGAACTCTCAGCCATGTACAAATTTGTACGTGGTATGCCTATGTTGGCAGTCGGAAAAGAAGAAGAGGAATAAATCTGATATCTCTATGAATCTGTAATGTGACTAAAGAATAATGTGTAGAAGTGGAACTAAAGACAAGTAGCAGTGAAGATGCAGCTGTAAAGCTATTGAGGAATGTCGAAGATGAAGATAATAGCCCCAGAGCGGAGAGATTCTCCGTAGAGGCTCTCATGGAAGGATATATTATTGAGGCTAGATAAATGAAGCTAAATAGGATGAGATTCTTGGGAAGGTCATGATTATGTATCCAATTTGATTTTATTACATACCACATCAGCGAAATGATAGATGGGAGAATACCAAGAAGAAGATAGACAGTCTGCAGAGTGGGAAGTGGCGGGCTTCGGACTTTTTTAGCATTTTTAGCTTTTGAGCTTGTGGGTCTTGTTGCGGGGAGTACGTGGGCTCCTATTCTTCTCGCTTCCCGTCCCGTCTCGTCCCCTCTCCAAGAGAAGAAGTAGCTTGCTCTTTTGCTTGTGTGTGTGCTCTGTTGATAGTGTTGACGCCGAAGATGTGGTGAGTTCTCACGACCATCGAGAGAGCGAGGTGGTGCAATTTAACGGCGGCGGAGTCATCATGGCATGGCGGTGATGTGCCGTATGATCAAGGGAATCCGACTCCGAGTGTCATAACATCGAAAAATGATGCTTCGCCTTGTTCGCATTGCGATATCCTGCGGTTCTATTTATTGTGGCAGTTTATTGTGTTAATTCATTATCTAATTCTTATATCTCTTCCTCTTTATCAGACGAGCGAAGATACAATGGATGTGCAAGACTACGAATATTATGAGGCGCGTGCAAAAGACGTCAAATTGGAGGACATCACTTCCTCGCAACTAAACGCAGATATTCTAGAGCGGCTTCGTGACAATGATCCTGAGTTAACAAAAATGTATATTAACATTACGCGTGAAGATTTTGACGATTTTGTTGTTTGTGAAGGCGACAACTTGGGGTGGTTGGGTTACTTTGTTGGTAGGAGCATACAGCTAGAAGGACTTTCCATTGACAACTTCCCTGACAATCTCAACATTGATGCATTCTTGAGGGGGCTTGGACACAACCGATCGATTGAATCACTTTGTATCTGCACCGATATTGGGGAGGGTTTCAAGAGCTTGGGCCCACTCCTGAGAAATAACAACAGTATAAGCGATCTCACCTTCTCTGGCTTCAATATCGGGTTGCAATGTGCCCGCAACATTGCAACACTGTTAGGCCAACAAAGCTCTTTGAAATGTCTCAGCTTCGAGGACATCGATCTCTATGATGAGGGATTGATGGAAATTGCCGTAGCATTGAGAACAAAACCGCAAATAGAAGAGCTGGGTTTGTTGGGTAACCAGAATATAGGCAGAAATGGCTGCGTAGCACTGGGGAGTGCGTTGGAGGGTATGCGAAAGCCTGACTTGGCGATGCTAAACCTTGATTATAATGGTATTGACGATGAAGGACTGCATGCGCTGGTAGCAGGTTTGATCAACTGTCGCAATCTCACATCGCTTTACCTGAGTGGTAATGAGTTCATCACGGAAGCAGGGTTGAGGTCTTTGCGTACTCTGTTCCAATCTGAGCACTGCCGATTAGAATGCCTAGATCTAGATGGATTCAATATCGATAATGATCGGGCGAGTGAATTATCGGCTGGACTGGGGAGCCTCCCGAGACTGAAGACGCTGTATCTTGCGAACAACTCTATCAGTGACCAAGGCTTACAATTTTTGGTGGGTGGCCTGGTCAATTGCAATCTCGAACAGTTAATTCTTTCAACCAATTTATTTTCATTATCAGGACAGTCGGGTCGCTTGGCACCTTGGTGCAGAGAGCGAACGAGTTTGACGTCGCTAAATCTCAACGGCAACACAATTGACGACGAAGGGCTTCAATGTCTAGTTGAGGACATGGCAAACTGTTGCAGTCTACAAACGTTATATCTTTCAGACAACCATTTGATAACAGCCGTGGGATTGAGGACGTTACCCGCTTTCTTTCAATCTGACAATTGCTGTTTGGAAGAGCTTGGCTTTTGGAGATCAATTTTGGGGATGATGGGGCAGCAGCTTGGCAAATGGGTTGATTGGGAACGAGTCACTAAATTGATTTGAGGTCTGATTTGTCGGAGTATCACGACAGCACGTGGCTGGGCTGCTTTCTCCAAGCTTCTGTGCGATACTTCTAGCGTGAACAACACCTACCTCTCCAACCACACACTTGTGGAGATCGGCGGATGTCAGGAATGTTGGCAATCCATCAGCCATCGTGGAATATCTGACGCTCAATAAATTGCAGAACTGTGCTGCTGCCATCTGTAAGATTCTGCAAGATCATCCTGACATCGATATTGAGCCTCTTTTTCCAATGGAAATTGAAGTGCCTTCCTCTTGTAGTCACATGGCTTGAAAACGCTAGATCATACCTGGGCAACGTGAATGAGTCAACAGGGACATTCCAGTGCAGGCAACTCTCGGCATTGTACAAGTTCGTCCGTGGTATGCCACAATTGTCGGTTGATGGCTACCGCGGCAAGGAGATGAAAGAGATTGAGTCGAAGTCGAAGAAGAGGAAATTTGATCTCACGTTGTGAAGTGTCCATGATTGAGGCCGCTTTGTTGACATACATAATTCCCTAATTTAAAGTTGTTCAAACTTGTTCGGTATACCTCGTAATGAAACGGTTAAGAAAGAGGACGGTTTGCTCAGAAGCCTGAGTGATGAATGCAGGGCCAGGAGGGAGCAACATTTTCACGTTTCCTATTAGCTGGGCCTCGGTATTGTATCTAGCTCAAACGCACTGGTGAGACACTGTCTCAGCCGTGCAAGTCACCAAATGGCCTTGCTGATGCTTTTTCCTGCCGGTAGTTGAAGTGTGACTAAATGGTAAATCTAGAATTAAGAATTCCAAGTTCTACGAGTTTGCTAAAGGGAGTTCTCATTGAAGATATCTAAGTTCTTTCTGTACTTTTATGTCTGTTCGTCGTTTATCGTGTCACACGTATTTGCGCTATTATTAATTAGGAAAGATATCAGACAACAAAAGCTAAAATTGAAATAGTGTGAGTGGAATGACCGCCTATCATTTCCCCTGTCAGACACTTCCTACTGTTCTTTCTGACACTTTTCTTAGCGTTCGTGAAACCGCTCGATAGCAAATACTGCACAGAGCGGGAAGGCAGTTGACAAAAGACACAAACTTGCAGGGCAACTCTCGGCAACTCTCTATCTCTTACTTACTTGTGAATGAAGAAGCAAAAACGATTGACAGTTGCGGTGATCGTAACAACTACTAACTACCTCACGCTCCTATCAACCTTAATCCATCATAACCAGCAGGAGCAACAACAACAATCATTATGAAAATCAAACTTGGTGGCGGCAGCCTTGACGACAGCCGTCGTTTCACCCTATCCGATTGGGAAGGCGCCGTCGAAGAACCCTTGTCGGGAGATGTCTCTGTTCCGCGGCCCGTCTTCCGCAGGGGAACAGATGACTTCGCCGACAACCACAATGGGAACGCTCCTATGCCTTCGGAAGAATCTGCCGCCCCATCAGCAGATGATAGTAGCAGTACAAGAGCTACGACGAGGCGTCGAAGCTCTGTGGGCTCGGCGATGAAGGGGAGCATCTTCCGTCGCATATCGTTCATGGGTTCTCTTGATGGAACGGCGGAGACTGCTGACCCTCAGTCGGGATCTGATAGGGGAACGGACTTCACATCATCCACAGGGTCGAATATTTGGAGTAAATTGATGAGCCATAATGAATCGTTATGGGATGGTGTTGATGGAAAGGGGGCATTTTGATGATGACGATGATGATGAGTCCGTCTTTGATGATGATGGCAAGAATGGTGATTGCCGCAAGAGCATGAAGCGCTGCGGATTAACCTGGTGGTGGGAGACACAGCACTTCTTTTCGACAATGATGCGATATCCTCACATCTTGGTGATAAGTTTGGTGACGTTTGGTGTGTTGTGTGGTGTTGGAATTGCGGCGATTACTGCCGAGAAAGAGAATTATATTGCAAAGCAAAAGTCGACTGCACAGTTTGTAGTAAGTATGTTGTTCACCATGTCATGAACTTTACTCTTTGCTTTTGACTATATCTCATGCATATGCACCTCTTATTTGCACCCCCAATATTTACAGGCCAGGGAGACGGCAAATTGGTTTAGTGATGAATTTAGGAGGGCCATGCTTCCCCTCTACTCAGTTCAACAAGGTGTACTTCATTCTGGCTACTTTGACTCCTTACCTGAAAAGATTGGTCGCTTTCCCAATCTGCTCATTCCAGGAACCGAAGAGACGGATTTCACTGTGCGCAACGTGACAGGGATTTGTGATGACCGAGATATGATTAACAAGTTTAGGAGTATTGTCCGACCAATCAACCAAGATAATGACTTGGACGGAATTGTCGTAGGATATCGTCTTTTCCCCAACAACGTTGCATGTCTCACCGAGCCCCATGCGCAAGAATCATCTGATGGATTCAACGCTGATGACTTTCCCCAGGGCGAAGCGCTATTGTCAAGTGATAATGCCTTCGGGCTCGATACGGGCAGTAGTGCATTCCCTCTTTGGAAAATGATCACGACAGACCTCTTTATCAATCGTCAATTCAACATCTTCGGCCCCTTCAACATGCCCCCCATGTCAGAATTAATTTGTGGTCACCTGGCAATTTGGAAGGATGTTGATAGTACCGATTTCGTTCAAGACACACTCAACGTTCACGGTACTGAAGTTGCTGGTGCTTGGTGGGTAGATTTGACTTGTTGACCACTCCGCTATTTTCTTTACTTTGTACTCAATCATACCTTTCTTATGTCAACAGGGGCTTTATCGTGAACTTTTTGGACTGGACAAAGATGAAAGACAAGTCGGATATTTACAAAAGGTTTGCCGACTGTCATCTTGAATTCGATCTCACGAGGGTCTCTGGATCTACTGTTGGCCTCGATTCTGCCACATTGGCCAAGTCAGAGAATGCTGATATGCTGACAGATGAGAATTCTATCGTCGTGACAACTACTTCTCTTCATGGTGAATGGCAAAACAAGGTTGGAAGCCTCAATGGGTGGGAACCTGCATGGTTCCCAGGGGCAGTTGCTGGAATTGTCCTCGCATCGTTCGTGCTTGCATTCTTGACTGCTTCCACGGTATGTGTCAATTCATTGGTATTTCGTCTTTCCTCTTCATTCAATCAACTCTAACACCACCTTCTTTTTATCACTTTCAGCTTGTGGAGAGGCAACTTCACCGTAATCTTCTATACAAAGTGATGCCTCGCAGAGCTATAATGAAATTGCAGCGTGGGACAGACAGTGCTAGAAAAGTTTAACCTTGTGACCATCTTTTTCTCTGACATCGTTGGCTTCACTAATATGGCAGGAAATATGAGACCTATTCAAGTAATGAAGGTAAGTCTGAGAAGGTGTGTGCATAGATCGCATTTCAACAGCCCGCACTTGCTGATACATCCATTCCTCTTGTTCAGATGCTCAATGAGCTTTACACAGAATTGGACAAACTCGTCGAGAAGCACAATGTGTACAAGGTAGAGACAATTGGAGGTGAGTCTTGGGAGGTCTATATTATATCGCATTTATTGCTACTTGTCGCACTTGCTGATCATTTGTTCCCCTTGTGTTAGATGCATACATGGTAGTTGGAGGAGCACCAAGCAGAGTACCTGCTCCCCTTGCTGCAGAGCGTGTAGCACTATTTGCTTTGGAAGCTGTCAGCTTTGTTAGAAAGTTCCGTACGAAGGATGGCAATCGGGTAAGTTGGGCTTTCAATTGACTTGCATCTCTTATCTGTTTCATGATCATCATGCCTTGCTCATACTTCGTTTGCCGTCATACTAGATCTTCATTCGAGCAGGTTTGGCTTCTGGTCCGACTGTTGGGGGTGTTGTTGGGTGCTCCATGCCTCGTTATTGCTTCTTTGGGGACACGGTAAACTTTGCTAGTAGGATGGAAAGCACTTCGAAGAAGATGAAGATCCAAGTCGCCGACATTACCTATCGTCTGCTTCAAGATGCACCAACGGCAAGCTTTGTCATGACCAAGAGAGTTGAAGGTGATATCGTTGGAGTGCAAGTGAAGGGTAAGGGTCATCAAGTGACACATTGGATCGAAAGGGCAGGCCCAAGAGCTTGGGATTCATTTGTGAATGACGAGGAAGATGTGAAGAGGGATGTAGAGACTCCTACCATCAGCTCCAAGTACTCAAAGGAAAACTATGGAATCAAAGAGGCCGACTCAGCTGCGGAAGAGAGGAATTATACGTCGGAGGAGATTTACGATGCGATGACCACACAAGACTGGGAGAGTTTGGGCCATGCGTCTTCTTCTCTTGTCGCCGCTACTGATGACGGCTACAGCTTGGGATTCCGTGCCTGCGCTTTACTTGAACATCATTTACTGTGTGTGCTGCAAGAACGTGACCCGAGTGCCGAAATGAACCTTTCCGTGAAGATTCAGATCAATCAGTTCGTGCAAGAAGTGTCTGAGACCTATGGTACCGCGAAGTTTCATAATTGGTCTCATGCTAATCACGTGACTACCTCGATGAACAAGCTTTTGGCTGTCATTCAAGAGGGAGGTGAAGAACCTATTCCCCTGAATAGCTTTTCGCTTGTGTTTGCAGCCTTAGTCCATGACGCTGGCCACACAGGAATGTCGAACAAAATCTTGAAAGACATCGATCATCCTCTATCGAAAAAGTTTGACGATAGCATACCCATTGCCGAGAAGAATTCGATTGATATTGCGCTTGACATTCTTTTCCGAGACAATTTTGCGTCCCTTCGCAATGCAATCTTACCCGGTGAAATGGATAAGATAGAGTTTGCGAGAACATTGTTTCAAAGCATTCTCATCACTGATATTGCCACTCCAGATCGAGTCAAGCTTGGTATCGAGCGTTTCAAAGCTTCCCAAGACAGCCAAGACCCTGACGTAGGACTTTGCCCTCTTGCATCACACATTTCGGACTTGTTTGACGGTGTAGGGCTGGATGAGTCAGTGAAAGATGAGCACCCAGATGAATTTGTGGTGACTAGCAGTGGACTTAAGAGATGCGTAAGGAATGAGCATCTGATGCTCCTTTCAGACGTAGGTCATCTTTGTCAATCATGGGAAAATTTCATCAAGTGGAATTTCCGCTTGTTCAAAGAGCTGATGGATTGCCATAGGAAGAAGTTGTGTGATAACCCTCGCGAGGTAAGTTTGAAAGCTGCAAGTCTCTGTTTCTACAACCTAGCCACACACGTATGATGCTCACGTCCCGACATCATTTCTCTTTCTGCATAGACTTGGGTACAGGGACAGATTGCATTCTTCGATAAGTACATTATTCCACTCGCTGAACGTAGTCACACATTTTTTCCCGATGAGTTTGGCGATGCTATTATTACCAACGCAATGAATAACCTCAAGCTATGGACTATGTTTGGTATTCAGGCCACCAACATAATGGCATTGGGGGTGAGAAACGACGAAAGAGAAGAAGCTGTGCTTATGGAGCTGTATGGCCTTGGGAGCGATTACCTTGCAAGAAAGGGGCAAAAGTAAATAGGGCACTTTTTCATACATTTTGACTCAGAATTGATGGGAATACCTGAGAGGTGAAAAGGGTAGGGAAAGAGCTAATCAAATATTCATACAATCTGGCTGCTATTTCAAGATACAAGGGGCGGCATGCAAATCAACGTGAAGAGAAAATTAGAACTAACAAGTTAATATCACGCATCTAATGAAGAGAAAGCTTTTCTTCCAGTACAATACAGATACAGACTTCTTCACTCGGTCTCTGATTCTTTCTTTGGCAAGCATACAAGATGACCTTTTCTTGATTTGTGATGTTTGGTTCTATGCTTCTCTCAAAGTTTATGAATTGGATTTGATGCCTCTTCTTGTAGGAGCATCTTCAATCGTCATACCCTTACATAACCTTATCTCTTGCTGATGTGTGTATTACAACATCCTGATGATCGACCACTGCTGCCTTTGACGAGACACGGCAATTTAGATCTTGTCCTGGCGTCTGAGGTCTTCACTGGCTCCTGCGTCTAACTTAGGGACAAGCTGAAGCTGAATGCCTCCAATCTCTGATAGTATCTTTCCCAGAGTTTTCTTCGGATCACTGCAAGTAGCTGGCCAAATCTTGACGTCAAACTTGGTGCCTTTACTGCGACAAACAACGTCGAGTGTCGAGTGGAAGGGCAGCAGCCGATTAAAGAGGCCATTACTACCCTGTCTTATTCCAACCAGAAGAAGTTCCCCCACATTTTTGATCACGATTTGATGCCGCAATTTTTGCGGTATTCAGCCCTCAAAATGCACGAAGATTTGTCTCTCCGAAAAAGGACAAAAATCAAGACTACTTTCACTTACCTCGTCGAGGTTGGGGGATGAATGTAACAGTAGAGGCCTTGCTGCGGCTACCGACTAAGAAGTATTGGTGAGTAGTATTATCATGTTCTTCTTCAGCGGAGGCGTATGGTGACATGGCACTTGTGCCGTGCGAAGCCCGAGAGGACCGCCCGAGAGAATCCACTCAGACAAAACAATGATGTTGCGCCGTGTTTACTACTGCACTTTCGCTGAGTTCTAATTATTGTGGTCCTTCATTAAATTATCTATATAATAATCGCATCTTTCTCTTCTTTTATCGTCATCAGACCAACGATGATAACAATGGACGAGCAAGACTACGAATATTATGAGGCGCGTGCAAAAGACGTCAAATTGGAGGACATCACATCGTCGCAGCAAAACGCAGATATTCTAGCAATGCTTCGTGATAATGATCCTGATATAAGATATATTTCTATTACCGATGAGATGTATGATGGGAGTGATTTTGCTGTCCGTGAAGGCGACGAATTGGGGTGGTTGGGTTATTTTGTTGGTAGGAGCAAACAGGTAAAAGAACTGTACATTTACTACTTCCCAGACAATCTCAAAATGGACTCATTCTTCGGGGGGCTTGGGCACAACCGATCGATTCAAAAGCTTTACATCTACACTGATCTTGGGGAGAGTTTGCAGAGCTTGGGTCCACTCCTGAGAAATAACAACAGTATAAGCGATCTCACCTTCTCTGGCTTCAATATCGGGTTGCAATGTGCTCGCAACATTGCATCGCTTTTAGGCCAACAAAGCTCTTTGAAATGTCTCAACTTCGAGGAAACCAATCTAGGTGATGAAACTTTCGTAGAGATGGCCACAGCATTGAGCAAACAGCCGCAAATAGAAGAGCTGCATTTGAGTACGAGCAATATTGGCAGAAATGGCTGTGTAGCACTGGGGAATGCGTTGGAGGGTATGCGAAACCCCAACTTCGCGACCCTAGACCTTGGACATAATAATATTGATGATGAAGGACTGCATGCGCTGGTAGGAGGATTGATCAACTGTCACAATCTCACATCGTTATACCTGCATCGTAATGAATTGATCACGGGAGTAGGGTTGAGGTCTTTGTCCACACTGCTCCAATCTGACAGCTGCTGCTTGGAGCATCTTGACTTAGAACAGACTAATATGGATAATGACGGGGTGGCTGTATTGGCGGCTGGACTGGCAAGACTCCCGACACTGAAAAAGCTGGATCTTTCGAACAATCGCATCGGTGATCAAGGCTTACAAGCTTTGGTGGGAGGCCTGGGCTGTTGCAATCTTCTTGAAGAGTTATATCTTTCTAGAAATATGCTTTTGGGGTCGGGTTTAGGGATGAGGTCTCTGGGCACATTATTGCAGAGGACAAATATGCAATCGCTATTTCTCTCCGATACCGTTAATGACGAAGGGCTACAATGTTTGGTTGATGGTATGGCAAACTGTGACAGACTGAAGAAATTGGCTCTTTCATACAACAACAATTCGATGACAGCAGTAGGATTGAGGTCTTTGTCGTCGTTGTTCCGGTCCGAACGCTGTACCTTGTGCAACCTTCTTCTCGGATATCTAGGCGACGATGGGGCGATGGCTTTAGCGAATGGATTGATTGGGAATGAGTCACTGAAGACTCTGGAATTCAGTAGATCAGGTATCACGGAAAGGGGCAGGGCCGCTTTCTCCAAGCTTCTTTGCGATACTTCTAGCGTCAACAACACCTACCTCTCCAATCACACGCTTGAAACGATAGGCGGATATGGACGACGTATTGCTCTATCAGAGATTATGAAATATCTGACGTTCAATAAATTGCATAATTGTGATGCTGCCATCTGCAAGATTCTTGACAGCCATCCTGACATTGATATCAAGCCTCTGTTTCAATGGAAGTTGAAGTGTCTTCCTCATGTAGTCACATGGCTTGAAAACGCTAGGTCATACCTGGGCAACGTGAAAGAGTCAACTGAGGTGTTCCAGTGCAGGCAACTCTCGGCATTGTACAAGTTCGTCCGTGGTATGCCACAATTGGCAGTTGATGGCTATCGCGGTCAGAAGATGACAGATGCTCAGTCGAAGAAGAGGAAATTTGATCTCACGTCGTGAAGTGATTTGAGGTCGAGGCCGCTTTCGCTTTATTGTTGTAATCACTAAATTGTTTTCGTTTATATGTTGGTGAATCTACTAAATCATCATTCTTATTGTTGATTTCTATCGTCCTCTGCTGTTGCTACAACGATGCAGCGCGCTCTCTCGCAGATATGTAGGATGGAAGGGAAGTACCAGATTGCTCGAACGAAGTGTCCCTTCAATGTGGATTAACGTCCTCCAAATATCAGACAAAGCCTACCCCCTCTGGAAAAAGTATGATGATTTGAGTGCTTAGTCAATTTACTCCTCAATATTAGCATCGGCAAAATGTTCACCCCGGGAATAAACTCGAGCGATTCCCATGGACGGGCTTCGATCGCCCCAACCCTCGCAACTCGCCACGCTAAATCTGCTCGCTACTCTCAAACGACCACAAAATGAAAATGAGCTCCGCTCTCGTACTATTATCACTAAACTAACATCAGTACAATGGTAACCTGGGGCAACAACACAACAGCAGTCTACGGCACAACCACCCCAGCCAATGCACCAACCACACCAGCCCCAGCCGGTAGTGGATTTTCCTTTGGCGCACCGGCTGCTCCATCCACTCCTCCATCGGCATCGCAAAAACCGGCGGTGAATCCACCTCCGTTGGGTGGTGGTGGATTTGGTGCTCCGGCTGCAGGTGGTGGATTTTCGTTTGGTGGTGCTGCGCCTGCTCCTGCTGGTGGATTGTTTGGTTCTACTGCTGGTGAGTGCACGAGATATTCATGTTATTTTACATGTCCACAAAATTGATGTTTTGATTTTTATTGACGTCAATTCTAATTTCAACCATTGATCTTTGCGTTGAATAATCAGCACCCGCCCCATCAGGTGGTCTATTCGGATCAACAACTCCAGCACCAACAGCCGGGGGACTCTTCGGATCAACTCCCGCCCCCGCCCCAGCATTCGGAAACACAGCAGCTCCTGCCCCATCATTATTCGGTGGTTTTGGTGCCCCCGCTCCATCCAATAACGTATTCGGATCAACACAACAACAACCACAGCAACAATATAACACTCAACAAACATACAATCCACAACAAGCAGCCCTCCACGCACACCAATCCGCATCCCAACGTCAAGAAGCCGCACGAATCGAAGAAGCAATTTTCAATCTCCATTCCAAATACTCCCCCCATGCCTCGGATCCACTCAATCCTGCCTTGGCATCCAATAACATTCCCTCGTCACTATGTGCCTTTACTGCTATTTTATATGATCCCCTCCCCCCCGAACATCGTACCAACAACACCACCGCTTCAGCAGTTGGAAGTAGGGGAGGAGGAGGACACCTCTCGGCACCCAAACCATCCCACATTTCCAATCAGGTATGGAACGAAGCACTGGCACGTAACCCCGACCCAAACGAACTAATGCCCACCCCCCTCGTCGGATCCACCTCCCTCCACACCCGCATAATCTCCCAACAAGAAAAAGCCAATGCACTCAATGCCCACGCAACAAAATTACGTGACACACTTTGTTTTTTACAACAAACGGCACGTAGTTCCCAAGAGCACATTACACATTTGTCCAATACCCAAGAGGAATTAAATAGGAGATTGTTGGAGATTATGCGCAAAGTTGAGATTATTCGGTGTATGAATCAACCTACCCAAAGGGCAGAGGAGGAGGCGAATTTCAAATTGAGAAAAATGTTGGAACAGGTGAATTTGGTGGCGGTGAGATTGAGGGATTTGGAGGAGAGGGGACGGCAGCAGGCTAGGAATTGGAGGATGAGGGGTGCGACTCAATTGCAGCAGCAACGGAATAATGGTGGTGTGGATGGGACGACGGCGTTGAGTGAAGAGGATAAATTGGCATTGTTTCATGTGTTGAATGATCAACGGTTGGGGATGGAACGGTTAGGTTCCATTGTGACACGGGATGTTCGTGATACGGATATTTTGAAGGAGGAGATGAATAAGGCAGAGTCTGTTGTAAGGGGTGGAAGTGGTGGAAGGAGGGTTGGTGGTGCTTTGGGACAAAGCCCAGCTATTTTTGGTGGACGATAGAGAACTATAATTATTTATACAAATAATGACCAAGTATATGAATTATGTAGCAAACTTCTTTTTGTATACAACTGAAGGTAAGGTTAATATTAATTATATCGTTCCTATCATCTACTTGGTAGCATCCATGGAACTTTCCACATTCCAAGATCCACCAAAGGGGGCTGCATTAGGATCAGCGTCAAGTGCCTGCTTCTTCCACGCAGGCATGTCTTCATCTTCTTTCTCTTCATGATGTTTATGAGCATGTTCGTGGTGATCATGTTCTTCCTTTTTGTGGTGATTGTGAGTGTGATCATGGGAAGAGTGTTTGTGCTCGTGGGCATGACCTCCGTCACATTTGTGATCATCGTGTTTGTGGTCATGGCTGTGATCCTCGGTGCATTTCTAGGAGTTTGTTGTATTAATATAAGATGTGAAAAATGGAAAATAGGAATGTCATGTCGGATAGATAGGCACAATTTACTCACCTTTTCCCCGTGATGTTCATGAGAGTGATGATCTTCTTTGTGTTCATGATCTTGATGTCCGTGATCTGCAGTGCATTTCTATATCATGATATGTGTTGCATAATTAAATGGATGTGAACAAAAAGTGATAAGTACAAAGTTGCAAACAGAGAATAAGCAGCCACTCAACATCTACTCACCTCGTGACCATGGTAATGTGCATGCGGATCATCATCATCATCGGCATGCTCCAACTTGACTTTCAACTCTTTGAGTTCATCTCTCATTCCGGCGATGTAGGATCGGATGACGACCTGATCTTGGACGGAGAGGCGGGAGATTACCGCCTTTACGTTGTCTGGGAGTGCTGGCATGTTAGTGTTGTTATCTACAATATGGTGTTATTGGAGGCGTAGGCCGATAGTGGCAGCTTCGAGCACAGAGGGAAACAATGGAAAAGTGAAACAAAAAAGCCAGAAGGCAACAAATTGTGAGTCTTGAGTGCGACACACCTTTAGGGGGCGGAACTATCGCTATTACGGGTATATGCCCGCCTAATAGCCCTCTCATGATAGCCTTTTCTACTTATCGAAGTCCATAAGCAATGTGAATTAGAGGGCATCCTCCCCTGCCCGTGTGTTACTCTGCCAGAATCAAATTATGAACTAAATCCAAGTAACAGGTAACAAGTAGGCAAGGTGACGGAACTCATGACCATCATCTAAATTCGAACGGTCCCAACAGTAGTAGTGGGAGTAAAATCGAACAGCATTGATACAATACCATGAAAATGAATCCACCAAGCGACAACGATTGGAAAATTGCATCATCAATAGCATCCGCCTTTGTCGTTGGTGACAAAGGAGGCTTCCCCAACGCAAAATTTGTGTTTCATTCCGCACCATCAGATGACGATGAGGCATCCTCGTCCGACAACCTCCCCCGTCGCTTTGCGGATCACACCTATCGTGACTTTTCGACCTACATTAAGGATGGGGGGAAGGTGCAGAAACATAAAAAGTCGGAGAGTAATTTTCCGGCTCGGTTATATGCAATGTTGGCTGAAGAGAAATATTCACATATTATTTCATGGATGGTGAGTTAATTACTAAATAATATACTCTTGCTTTAAGTGTTGGGGGGAGATTCTTGTCAAGTCGATTCAAGGAATCCTTTTGCTCAATGCGTCTTTGTCTCACCTTTCATCATCTACTAATCCCTCTCCCCCCATCTCATACATCAGCCCCACGGACGTGCATTTAAAGTACACAATAAAAGCTTCTTCTTGAAGAGGCCCTTCCAAAATATACTGGTCAATCCAAGATTTCTTCGTTCACTAGACAGTTGAGCGGCTGGGGGTTCAAACGTCTTCATCAGATGGGTCTTGGTAAGAGTTGCACACGCTGATTTTGTAAACGATTCATCTTTTCTCCCCTCAATGCATCATAAAACTAATAATCTAATTCTCAATCTCATTAACTGCAGACTTTGGGTGCTACTACCACGAATGCTTCCTCCGAGGACATCCTCGTCTCACGATCCTCATGAGGAGGATATCTCCCGGCCAGGGCAAGGCAACTCCAAATGCCTACGAAGAGCCGGACTTTTATATGACTGCCAAGCAATTCCCTCTGCATCCTACAGGTGAGGAGCCACTCTTCTCACCTGACAATGACAAGTTTGAGGACAAGAAGGAGGGGGAAGTCGTATCTAATAAGGTAGAGCCGATCTCTCAGGAAGAGACGAAGTTGGATCCGCTTGCTGCTCCTAATCACAAAAATATGGATGATTCCATAGAGCCAAATCAAAATAATCTTGATTCCGTCGACATGGCATGGACAAGAGTAGCACCAATCTGTATGGAAGATGGACTTTGCCCCGATCCCCACTGCCATGTGAGCAATGACAATGAGCAATACTCTGAGGGTATAGCAGCTGAAGATGCACCACCTGGGATACCTTACCTCCAAAGCCTTCTCCACAATCTATTGGTGTATAAAGACGAGAATTCGGATGGCCTCTCCCAAAATCCATTGCCATTGATCGATTTTGTTGATGAAGATTCTTTGGATGAGATGCTCATGAACATGCCAGAGCAAGATCTTGGCCTAACACATGTGGATTATTCGTCTCATGACTTCCCATAGGTGTGATTCGTTGAGGGTTTGAGGCAAGTCAATGCAAAGTAGAGTAAGAGAGATGAGCAAAGTGTAAAAAGAAGGAGAAGGAATCTATGATAATCGACATGATGGATACTGGAGACGGGAGAGTGATAGTATAGTAATTGAATAGTATAAAACTGGCGAAATGTTATATATCTAACGCCTTCCTTCTCCGCCCTTAGAGATGATCAAATTTCCTCTTCTTTGACAGGATATCTGTCATATTTTGACCACGATAACCTGCAACTGCCAACGATGGCAATCCATGGATGAATTTGTACACAGCCGAAAGTTTCCTGCATTGGAACACCTCATTTGACTCTCTCACATGGGCATGGTAAAGGTAAAGGTATGATCTAGCGCTTTCAAGCCATCTGACTACAAGAGGAAGGCACTTCAATTTCCATTGAAACAGAGGCTCGACATCGATGTCAGGATGGCTATCAAGAATCTTACGTAAAGCAGCATTTTTCTGAGACACTCTGTTCAACTTCAGATATTTCATAATATCTGAAGGAGCATGAACTCCATATCCCGCCTAACGTTTCAAGCGTGTGGTTGGAGAGGTAGGTGTTGTTTGACGCTAGAAGTATCGCATAGGAGCTTAGAGAAAGCGGTCCAGCCCCTTTCCGTGATACCTGATCTACTGAATTCCACAGTCTTCAATGACTTATCCCAATCAATCCATTTGCCAAGGCTACTGCCCCATCGTCGTCTAGATGTACGAGAAGAAGGTTGCACAAGGAACAACGTTCGGACCGGAACAACGACGACAAAGAACTCAATCCTACTGCTGTTATCGAATCGTTTGTATGAAAGAGCCAATTTCTTCAGTCTGCAACAGTTTGCCATACCATCAACCAAACATTGCAATCCTTCGTCATTAACGGCATCGTAGAGAAATAGCGATTGCATATTATTTGTCCTCTGCACAAATGTGCCCAGAGCCTCATCCTAAAACCGACCCCAACAGCATATTGCTAGAAAGAAAAAAACCTTTAAGAAGATTGCAACTGCCCAGGCCTCCCACCAAAGCTTGTAAGCCTTGATCACTGACGCGATTGTTTGAAAGATCCAGCCTTTTCAGTGTCGGGAGTCTCGCCAGTCCAGCCGCCAATACAGCCACCCCGTCATTATCCATATTCGTCTGCTCTAAGTTCAAGATGCTCCAAGCAGCAGCTGTCAGATTGGAGCAGTGTGGACAAAGACCTCAACCCTGCTCCCGTGATCAACCTATTCTCATTCAGGTATAACGATGTGAGATTGTGGCAGTTTATTAAACCTGCTACAAGTGCATGAATTCCTTCATCATCAATATCATTATAACCAAGATATAGGGTGGCTAAGTTGGGGTTACGCATACTCTCCAACGCATTCCCCAGTGCTACGCAGCCATTTCTGCCAATATTGCTCGAGCTCAAATTCAATTCATTTAATTGCGGCTGTTTCCTCAACGCTGCGGCCATCTCCACAACCATTAGATCACCGAGATTAGCCTCCTCAAAGTTCAGACATTCCAAAGAGCTTTGTTGGCCTAACAGCGATGCAATGTTGCGAGCACATTGTAACCCAATGTCGAAATGAGCAAAGGTGAGATGACTAAGACTCTTGTTGTTTCTCAGGAATGGAGCCAGGCTGTGGAAATGATCCGCAAGATCGGTGCAGATCTCAAGTGTATGAATCGATCGGTTGTGTCCAAGCCCCCCGTAGAATGCATCAATGTTGAGATTGTCTGGGAAGTAGTCAATGTAAAGAGTTTCTACCTGTTTGCTCCTACCAATAAAATAGCCCAACCACCCCAAGTCGTCGCCTTCACGGATAACAAAATCACCCCCATCGTCTACCGTTTCAGCAATATAAATATATGTAATATATGTGAATTTGGGATCATTGTCACGAAGCCGCTCTAGAATATCTGCGTTTTGCTGCGATGATGTGATATCCTCCAATTTCACGTCTTCCGCACGCGCCTCATAATATTCGTAGTCTTGCAAGTCCATAGTTATCATCGTTGGTCTGATTACGATAAAAGAAGAGAAAGAGGCGATTATTTAGATAATTTAATGAAGGACCACAATAATTAGAACTACAGCGATAGTGCAGTAAACAAAGCGCAGCATCATTGTTTTGTCTGACGTGGATTCGCTCGGCGTTCCTCTCGGGCTTCGCACAGCGCAAGTGCCATGTCTCCGCCGCCGAAGAATATCATGATAATGCTACTCACCAATACTTTCTTAGTCGGTAGCCGCAGCAAGGTCTCTACTGTTACATTCATCCCCCCAACCTCGACGTGGTAGGTAACTGATAGAGTCTGATTTTGCCTTTTTTCCTTTTTCGGAGAGACAAAATCTTCGTGCATTTTGAGGGCTGAAGCGCAATAGTACCGCAAAAATTGCGACGTCAAATGTGGGGGAACTTCTTCTTCTGGTTGGAATAAGACAGTGTAGAATCGGCTGCTGCCCTTCCACTCGACAACTCGACATTGTTTGTCGCAGAAAAGGCACCAATCTTTTCTTGGGCTGCCGAGAGCTCTCTAGAATGAAATCTTTTAGACGAGTCTCCCACATAGGAATGCCTAGCTCCTTCTAAACCAAGCAATTATCAAGGGAAGAAACTTCGCGTGATGAACTTTTTTGCTTGATATATGGAATATTCACGAGGGCTTGCTAAAAAACACGACTATCTGAAGAAGTCTGAATAATCGTCTATCCCTATGGAGGTCATCAATAATCTATACTGCCCCGAGGAAAGAGTTCTTGAAAAGAGGCAAGCACCATACCACATCACCTGCGGACACCGACGCAGTATGAAAAAAGACACCGGCGCCGGTGTCGCTCTCTTGGGGGTGTACGTGTACAAGCCAGATAATCGCATGTGAAAGTAAAAGAAGCCACCCTCCTCTGCTCACCTCAAATTAGTAATACCAATGCTTTTATCAAATACCACCGTCTCTCTCTCCAGATTGATACAATAGGTACTATCAGCAACAAAGATAAGCCTTGCACACAGGCCGAGTGGTCGACCACCGCGCAATGCGCACTAGCAAAAAATTTCCGTCTAAATTAGCAAACTACTAACAAAATGAGCAAAATAACTAGCAAAAGTGATCTGTTGCCATAGCTCGACTATCTGCAGTGGTGAAGACGTATTTGATGAAGCCTAATTGCATCAATGCATATGGAGATCCTATGTTGAACTTGGCAGTGGATTCTCTGGCTTGACTGGGGTACCTCAAATGTGGCCCTAACAAATTTGTTAGTGGTACAACTAGGGTCTTGTACTGACTCCTACGTACATATTTGACCCCTACTGACTGGATAACCGAATTCTACATGAAATTCTGGTTTAGTAGGTAGGAGTCTTGTTTTACTTATTTTCGTCGAAGGTGCTCTCTCTATTGCTGCCAAAATTGCAGGGCTTATTGCAGCGCTGATATCTGTGAATTCAGAACTGCTGATGTGACACAAAAAATTGTTCCATCAACGTAGGAATCAATACAATACCCTTACTTGCTCCCATCTCATCACCCTCCCCTCAAGATTTTGTTGTTGATGTATGTTTGCCTACATCACCACCACCGATCTCCACGATGACGATAACAATACCCACCAGCACTCAGCGGATCATCTCAGGTCGTCACACTCCTTGGATACGGTGCCTTGCTCTCCGAATCAAGCTCGAGACTAACTTTCCCCGATCTGAGCAATTTCCGACATGTCCGTGTAAAACATCACAAGAGAGTTTTTGCGCATCCGCATCTATTCTTGATCAAGGAAGGGTTGGTTGATCCGATATCAAGCCTTGAATTGGCAACGCTGTCGGCTGAGCCATCAGATGATGATTCGTCGTCGTTTATCGCTGCAGCTTGTGATGTTGTGGCTGACTGATGAACAGAGAGTGGATTTTGTAAAAAGAGAACCGGAATATGATATTGTTTCACACGCCATACTATGATATAAATCGCCATGACGATGGAAATTCTCAGCCTGTTGGTAGCGGGATCATCTGCCTTGCGTCAAAAGACAGTGACATGAGAGATATTGATCATCTACATGCAATATCTACCAAGTTAAAAGATAAAGGAGGATTTGGCACTGGCCATGTGATTCGGGGTTACTACCAGCGAATATTTATCTACGGCATTGCCTCCTCGCGGTACAAAAGGCTGGTGGTGTAGCATATTCATCATTCCTTGAGGATACATACTTGGTTGATCGCAAAACTACATTGAAAGAATACCTGGATAAGCACGAAGACATGGTTATTGCGAGTCGACCGCCTCCACATCTTGCTACAAGATTTGGAGGATGAACTGGGGCGATGTTGTGGATGGTGAAAGCATCCCTTACAGAGTGTTTTGCAATAAGTTTTGTGACAAACATAAACACGGTTGAAGAGCTTTTTACAAGTTTCGAAATACTGCATCTTCTATATGTGTGCAAGAAGTTGATCATAATCATATCATGTGGAGAAGAGAACAGATACTCTGTGCGTGCCAAAGCATAGAAATGGCAGGGGGTGTTTCTATGTATATTTAGCTAATTCCTTTACTATTGCATTTATTCTCTAACAAGTAGTAGATAGATTCAGTCAAGACAAGACAAAAGACAATACAATTCAATTCAATTCAGACAATACAATCCAATCAAGCAAAGTGTCGTCGCATATCTTCGTGCATGTGTGCGACCTCTCTCCCATTCCCGAGAGTTCAAATTTACTGACTTGCTTCAATACCGACAGGAGTGGTCATGGTAGCAGTCGTCGAATCAACTGGAGCGGTCTTCACGGTCGCATTCGCCCAAATCATGGCACTGTGGAGAAATGTGAAAGAAATGGTCATGAGAGATGTGAATGAAAGGGAAGCTGATCTAGTACAGGGAATTGTCTTGTACTTACTCTTGGGACCAACTGTCCTCAGAGAGGTGGAATGCATTAAGGCCGTTTGCAGTATCCAACTTGTAGACGTAATTCCTGGACATTCCTCGAGTGAATTCATCGTCCGCCTGCGAAGTTAAACACGAGTAATTATGAAACGTCAGGACTCTTCCACACAAACGAGTGTCTACAGAAAGACTATTCGACTCACCTTCCGGACATCTTCCTGAGTAAATCCCTCAGGTGCAGAATCGAAGCACACCATGTCGTTACCGGTGAAGAACAGCGTGAGGCAACACTTATGTCCCGCAGGAAATACAGTCTGGCAATCGCTTGGGGTAGTACAAGTCTTGTTGATCTTATCCGCAATACTGGCATTCAAGCCTGAAAACCCCCTCGCGGTCAAGAATGTGATGATGTGACATCCAAACTGTGGAAGCATCGAGGTAGCCAGGGGATTGACGTCCTTGGGCGGCATTGATGAAGTCGCTGAAGTATCCACGTGCGTCGAGATTCTTGATTCCAAGAGCATGCTCCACTTGGAAGACCTTGTTGTTGGCATATCCGCAAGCGAACCTGTCAATGAACGCCTGGAACTCATCTTTGGAAGTACCACTGGGCATCCTCCAGAGGCAAATGGT
Organism: Skeletonema costatum; assembly: GCA_018806925.1. Classification (NCBI taxonomy): domain Eukaryota; phylum Bacillariophyta; class Thalassiosirophyceae; order Thalassiosirales; family Thalassiosiraceae; genus Skeletonema; species Skeletonema costatum. The sequence goes on along the minus strand of JAHBBA010000686.1, from coordinate 6,366 downwards.
CATCTTACTCATCCACTAGTTGGGATGGTGAGGACACATTCGTTTCCTTCCCACTCTGGGTATGAGCGTGCCTTGTCCACCGTCATGTCCTTGGCGCCTGTTTGGTATGAAGTAATGGAATATTAAAAGCATTAGTTCATGGTAATCTACAGTTCTCATCTTGACAGTTCTTCTCATAACATCGTTGACTCACCATAAATATCATTCCACTAGACATCCACCCGTCCCAACCCTGCTTATCAGTGATGTCGTGCTCAACGAAGAAGTAGGTGCAGTTTTCCATCTTGTTCAAGTTCCTAGTTTTGCGAATTCAGTTTGCTGTTAATGGGTATGCTTCTCCACTTTTTATGAGTGCTTGCTATTGCTATCCGTCGTGCCAGGCTGCAGAAGAGTGTACAACGATGGTGAGAAACTCGATCAATCATGATGTAAAAGATACTCACGATTGATTTGAAGCTCAATCTCCTCGGGCGATTCATGCAGAGCAGGAATTGCTTGACATTTCTTTCACAGATCAGAGTCATCTTTGGATGGGTTCTCATCTCATTCAAGCTCCGGATGTTTGTTTGGTATCGCCTTGCGGAAAAAAGGACTTATCTGCACCACATGAGTTGGTAAGCTCCCACCACACAACCCATCACTCTAGAGCCACATGATGCAGGTCTTTATCTATTGGATGATAATATATCTGCTCAATCCTAGGACTCCACGTCCCAAACAAAATATATATACCTCTGTCCAAAGATGCAAGAAGTTGATCATACTCATATCATGTGGAGAAGAGAAACAGATATTCTGTGCGTGCCAAAGCATAGAATTGGCAGGGTAATCTGTATTTAGCTAAGGATTCCCTGTTAATCGTATTTATTCTCTATAACTAGCAGTGAGATCCAGTCAATACAATACAATTCAACAAGAACAATACAACTCAATCAAGTAAAGTTGCCATCGCATATCTTCGTGCATGTGTGCGACCTCCATCATAGTTCCGAGAGTTTCAATTTACTGACTTGCTTCAATACCGACAGGAGTGGTCATATTAGCAGTCGTCGAATCAACTGGAGCGGTCTTCACAGTCGCATTCGCCCAAGTCATGGCACTGTGGAGAAAAAGTGTTGTGGTCACGAGTCATGAGAAGGGTGACGAAAGGAGTGTTGTAACGATGCATGATTTGATTACTACTTACTCTTGGGACCAATTATCCTCAGAGAGGTGGAATGCATTGATGCCTTTCGCAGTATCCATTTGATAGACATAATTCCTAGACATTCCTCGAGTGAATTCATCCTCCGCCTACGAAGTTAAACAGGTGGTGTGGTGAAACGGTGAGAAAATCAGGACTCTTTCACACAAACGAGTGTCTACAGAAAGGCTATATATTTGACTCACCTTTTGGACATCGTCATAAGTGACTCCCTCAGGTGCAGAATCGAAGCACACCATGTCGTTACCGGTGAAGAAACAGCGTGAGGCAACACTTGTGTCCCGCAGGAAATATAGTCTGACAGTCACTTGGAGTGGTACAAGTCTTGTTGATCTTATCCGCAATACTGGCATTCAAGGCCGAAAAACCCTCGCGGGTCAAGGATGCAATGATGCGTTAACCAGACCTTAGGAGCATCGAGGTAGCCAGGGGATTGACGTCCTTGGGCGGCATTGATCAAGTCGCTGAAGAATCCACGTGCGTCGAGCTTCCTGATTCCAATAGCATGCTCTACTTGGAAGACCTTGTTGTTTAGCATATCCACAAACGAACCTGTCAATAAACGCCTGGAAACTCATCTTTGGAAGTGCCGCTGCGCATCTTCCAGAGGGCAATTGCCATCTTGTCATCACTAGTTGGAATGGATAGGACGCATTCGTTTCCTTCCCACTCTGGGTATGAGCGTGCCTTGTCCACCGTCCATGTCCTCTGCGCCTATTTGTTGTAACGTAATGGTAATGGGATATCAAAAGCATTAGTTGATGGTAAAATCAATCTATAGTTCTCATTCTCAATTTTTCTAATTATCATCGACTCACCAAAGATATCATACCAGCTAGTCCTCAATTTGTCCCATCCCTGCTTATCAGTGGTGTTGTGCTCAACGAAGAAGTAGGTGCAGTTTTCCATCTTGTTCAAGACGCTTGTGTGTTGAATTCAGTTTGCTGTTAATGGGTATGCTTCTCCACTTTTTATGAGTGTCTGCTATCGTCGTGCTTTGAGCAGCACAGCGATGGTGAGAACTCGATCGTCTTGATGTGAAAGATACGCACGTATGATTCCCCATGTGCGTTTCCAGCAGAGCAGGATTGCTTGAAATCTCGAAGAGAGGGTTCTCATTTATTCCGAGAGATAGATATTTGGTCTTGCCCTGACGAAAAGTAATTAAAGACACCGCTGCAACCCGAGGTGTTGCCACACTCGGCGTTGCCTCGAGCAAGTGCTAAAGAGTTGTGATAATTCATCTGTTAAACAAAATTATGGCATGAATCCAACGCTTCGGACGAATCCAACGCTCAGTGCTCGGAGTCCGTTCCCATAGAAAAGGACTCCCGATACAGCGAGTTGAAATACTCCCCTCAAGCTAGCACCCTAATGGCGCTAGATTGGTTCTCGCTATTCAAATGCCTCTACTACTTCTATTCGATCTCCACGATCTATCTAATCTCACCTAAAACCCTACCGAGGGAGGATGAGTTCACATAAAGCTAATCTCACCCTGCTACGATATGCTGCTCCAGCTTGCATCAGAGGCTGGCCAGCCATACCGCCAGCGAAGTGTTCGGTTTCGGCGTTGCCGCGTAATCCCTAATCACTCCTTACTCCATCTGAAATAAATTGTAGGATCTTCTCGACAAAAGCACTCCTCTTCGCTCCCAATGTCATCGACTTTCAAGCAGATAATCAATACTTCATGAATATTGATCTATTATCAATCGCTTCTTCTTGTAACACCCTCACGAACAAAATGAAAGGCAACTGCGGCTGCGGCACACTTCTTCTTCAAGCAAGTGGATCCTTGGTACATCGTGTTAGATAACACAGACTGATCATCGCCAACGCACAGGTCCTCAAATAATCCTCAGCAAATACCTCAACGCACGAATGTATTGTGTAGACTCAGCCTGGTAGGTCGAACTATCAACACTCCCCTGTCTCTTGGCACACCAATAGATAGGAGCATTATTCAAGTTAACATAAAACCAGCACGAGATTTCCTCGTGACCGTATCACCAGCTCATATGCATCAGTAGAGCAACAGATGACAAATCCTTTTCCTCTCGGCTCAGGCATATCAGGAGGCAAAACCTCCTTCCTATCCTTCTCCGTCATAGTGGATGGAATACGTCCAATCCTGCTTCTGAAATGCTGCTGAAGTGATGCATGGCACAATAGGATCATACAACATCTCGGCATTCTGATACTTACCCAAGTATGCGAATAGGTGAAACAAATACTCCAAATGACGTTCTATGGACTGAACAAGATGTCTACTTCTCATCATTGAAAAACCCAACAAATATCTACCCGACCAGGCTCAGCTCTCTATCGCAGCATTCATTCCAATCGAAGATTGGCAATATATAGGACGCTTCCTCACTTGACACTCTCAACTGACATCTATCTGGCCAATACTCAATCTTGAAAGGAGCTTCAGCACGTCTTGGCAGTGTTCGGCCGCTCAAGCCAGTCACTCCTGAACATACGTCACGGCTGTGCTGACATACCGGATCGAGCCAAAAGGCCCAGCACCAGACGCCAGTGTTCAACTCCACTTCACGAGGTCGATTGCCAAGATGCATTGATGGCCTCTCAATGAATGCCTATTTCACTTCTCAATGTCATTCGTCTCGTTGTGGAGCAAGGCTTCTGCAATCATATAGATCATCAGCACTTCGTCTACACGCAACAAGGCATCTTTCATGTACATGTCGCATCACTAAAAGGACGAAAACAAACACAGATCTCTATTCGACAATTGAAAGCGAAGGTCATACATACTTACTTGAGTATAGCCCCAAATCTCTGCCTGCAACACAGCTTCCATGAACCTCTCGCTAGATAAGAGCATTTCTTCATTCTCAACACCAAATTCGGACTAGCAGGCAACATAGCGCTTCTCAAGGACTTCAGAGATATAAATTCTTGGTCTTTCCTATAGGCATGGAGGGATCCATCATCGGCGTAGGTGAATGCATCATTTGCACTCTCGACTTATCATACCAGCATGGCTTCACACCACACTTGTAGATCTTGCGGCTTGCCTACCCTTGATATCAGATGATCCTCATCTCCTTCTGCAACGCAACCTATAGGGAAACAACACTGGAATACACCTTCATAATTGATCATCCTCGCACTAAAATACTCGGCCATCTCCACACGGTTGATATATTTCAGATCCTTTAGCCAGCTGCATCTGCATCCATTGCTTGTAACACTCAATTAAGAACACCCAATTTACCGTAGACTGAGGAACTTCTTCTGGCCATACCTCATCGTGATATACTTCTTCCCTTTGGATATAGCATTTGCTTCACGGCACTTTTCACGGCAATGATCCAGTTCTCTCATCAATCTCTTGGAGTGGTGTATATTGTCGACGTAGTTCAAAATAACATTTTGGGCAATGAGCGCACAATAACTGCTTCACATTCTCATCTTGGAGCCAAACATTGTAGATGATGATAGTACACAGGGCTTGATCGGTAATAGACACCAGGTGTCTAACCATCCTTGTCGACACTGCGACATCGCACCTTGCACAACTTGTGGCAATCCTCCCCTTGAGGGAGAAAGACCTCTACACCAATCTGGACATACACAAGTGATCTGTCAGTAATAGGGCTCCCCTGAAGCGCTGCACGCATCAGCCTAAGCTACCACATAATATTGTCTTCGAACCTCATCCACAAGAATTGCAAGAGCTTCCATCTTACCATCATGAATATGCCAGCCGCTGATAACATCAGATCATCAAACCGCATTTTGTAGAGTTTCTCCTCGGCCTCTTCCTCAACCGTAGATAATTCAACAACACCTACCGGAGGCAAAGTCGCCGCATTTCCAAAATTTGCATCGAATATTGTTCATAACACAGCCAAATGCCGCGTTCGACCTCATTCCTAGCCATTTCGTTGCCCCATGGTCATTAATCTAGGCTCCAACTACCCCTCCCAAATCCGCAGTAGCGTGTGGGATCTTGTGTATCAAAGAGTTCCTATCCTCTCAAAGAATAACACCACTTGATATTAAACCAATCAACCAACCAAACGTCGCAATATTACTATATCTGGCTCATGCGTAGTCACTGTGTATGGATGTAATTCGTCGCTGAGCTAATGTGCCACATACCGTAAGGTTCATGATTTTGCACCCTCCACTCAAGGCAATAATACCAATACATTATTCAGCAACCCAAAGAAGCGTTCAGCCAGGTCAGCCAATTGCGTACCTCTCTCTAACACTCATAAAGCAGTTCCCACCTCGTATAGAAATCTGCGCACTCCTTGCAAGTTTGAGTTGCTCAAGGGTCGCAGACGAGCGTGTCTGGAACATTTACTTTCATGCCGTTGCTGCCATTCCATGCTCAGCATCGCATCAGTGTAGAAGACGGCATCAATAAATCGTTTGTTGTATAGTGCATGATCATTTGTGTTGGAAACTCTCTTCACAAAGTCGTGTTGGATGGATACCTCCCCAGCTGCGTGGTCTATTCAATAGTGAGCATCCTCTTCTGAAATGAGTCATAACTTACCAAGTCTCTTCGGCTGAAACACCAGTAGGATCTCCAACTCCAACGCATTGAAAGTACCCATAGTAGCCGACACAATAGCTTCAAAATCTTCTAAGAACAAGTCATTATCATCCCTTGCCTCATCAGTACTGCTAGCTGCAAAGTGACCTTCCTCCCTGACGCTAGAGAGGCTCTACGTGGGAGAACTAACGGAAGTCATAAACTGCAATACCATACGCAATAGATATATCTCCAGTGATTCCAAGGCATCTCCGCTGATAGTTCCTCTTCTATGAGGCAACTACTCTCATTAGTGCTAACATTACGCACCAATGTGATCCTTCATCACCTCAATGTAAGCGAGCATCCTCAGCAGGATCTCCTAGCATTCATTACGGAGGTGGAGAGACAGTTTCTCTCGATCATAGCATCATGCACATGGACCTTGAGCGCTCTTGCACAAGTAGCCTGGATACTACCTCATACTCGCTCGTTCCTGATCTTTAATGAGATACAGGCAAATTCGCCGGCTCAGGGGCCACGCATATAACAGCTTGGGAGCTTATCATACACAATTTGGTCACGACTCTTCAGAACTATGTCATTTTCCTGACCATACTAAGCCTTGGTATGGATTTAATGCCCT
>JAHBBA010000685.1:0-26645 GCA_018806925.1 Skeletonema costatum | reverse complement strand
AGCCGCCCTCAATGATCGAGCCAACAACAGAGTTCTCAACGGAGACCTCGGTGACGATGGCTGCGGGTCTGTTTCCATCATCACAGCCTTCGTCGACGACAACAGCAATGTCGTCCCCCTAGAGGACATCAGCTTCTTCTTCTCCGAACTAGACAAGCTCGCCCCACCGAGAGGCTGCCGCCTCAACTCCTTCAAAACCCGCATCCTCACATCAACAAACGGCTCGTCACCCCTCCCTGTCCTCCGCCTCACCAACCCACATCTTGCTGAGTCCATCGAACAAGCCATCAACACCTATTCCATCTCCAAAGCAACCAACCCAACCGATCCTCCCATCCCCGTCGAACTCACAGAAGGCTGCCATCTCCTTGGCGCCCCCGTCGGATCCGCCAAGTTTGCCCGTGACTTCTGTTTCCAACGCGTTGCAGCCGCCATAGCCGACGCCCACACCCTAACAACCTCCGTCTCAGACCTCCAAACCCGCCTTCGGCTCTTCTCCCAATGCACCATCCACAAGCTGCCACACCTCCTGGGCTACGACGTCCTCCACAACCTCCCACTCGACTATGATATGTCGGGTGTCAACTGGGAAGGCTGGCAAGGGCCCCTCATCGATGCCACCAACCACCTTATCTCCAACTTCTTCAAACAACTTCTCGGCCTTTCCACATCCCTCCCGTCCCACTCCTTGTTCATCGCCCAAGGAGGCATCCCATCGGGGGGCCTCGGCTTATACAGACCAGGAGCCAGAGCAATTCCTGATTTTGTCCTCACCATGGCCAAGGCATCCAACTATGCCGAGCATGGTATTAGATTTCATGCCGAAGCTCCCAACTACATCCTCCCTTCTTCAATCTGCTCCCTCTACAACCTGGCCTCCAACACATCATCCCTCACACTTCAGCGTTTCCGTCTTGCCCTCCCGACCATCGCTCTCATCGCAGTGTCCCACAAAGTCCCAAGCGACCAACGCATCGATCATTTCCTCAACCGCACATCTACCAATAGTGCCAGGCACCGCCTCCGTCTCCACACCAGCTACACCACAACTTCCCTCATCTACAACGAGACACCCACTCATCTCCGCCATATCCTTCCGGGTGCACTGTCTTCGCACACATCTTATCCACTCATCCAAATGTCCCGCAGCAACACCAAACACCGCCTCAACAACTTCGACTTCACCATCATGCTTAAGCGTAAGCTCGTCCTACCCCTGTACCATCCAGCTTCAGCTCCTGTTTGCAAATGCGGCACCACCCATGACATCTACGGCCACCATCACTTTCGCTGCACCCGCATCAGCAAGAAATTCGTCCACGACTACATCAACACGCAAGCCCTTCAGCCCGTCCTCCAACAAGTTCTCCGTACAGCAGGAATCACCGACAACTCCTCCCCAGTCCAAACAGAAGTGCCCCATCACATCCAGCAACAACCCCTACTCCGGCCATTCGACATCGAGTACCAGCCCAACCACGCCCTTGGGGACTCTAACCTCCCTCCTTCTCATTTCGCCATTTGTGGCGCCGACATTACCATCGACCATTGCCCTGACCCTCCTTCTACCTCTGCACTTGAAGACATTTCATTATACACAGCCAATGCTGAACGATGTCTCCAAACCGCAGAGAAGAGGAAGTTCACGACAATGGGAAATAGTACTGTCACCGGCAACACAATGACGAGAGAAGACGTCCTCCACACCCTCTCCACAAACGCCAAACTACTCCAAATTTGGGCAATATGTCCCTACGGACGGCATGGGCCCGATGCTCCGCAGATTCCTCTTTGGCGACGACCCCATTCGTCCCCTCTCCTTTACTCCCAACAAACCCCACGCCGCAAAAATGTATCTCGAATCCCTCCAGAGCTCCGCTCCGCATGGCATTCTTCCTCTTGCAAACGCATCGTGGTCTTCCTCCAGACCCGCCCATCAGAAATTCTACGGCCACTCCTACACTGCGCCCACCCCAAGAATCCACTTCCTCCAACAGTTCGGCCTCGCCTGCACCAAAGCGTTCGCCATCCACCTCCGGCGGCCAACCCGTACCCAGCAGGCCCCCACAGGCGTCCTCGGGCACAGCCCGGGCCCCTCCTGGTTTGAAGTTCTCCTTTCTCTACTGATCCTCGGGTCTAGAGAGTAGCTACTAAAATAATCTATCTATCTACGTATCTATCTATGTACTTACTCTAGGTTAGGTAGGTACATAGGTACGTATCGTTATGACACTTCCCAACTTCAACTTGTGTAGTACACGCGACTTGATATAGTGGAAAGGACGTCATCTGGGTACCGTATACAGGCACCCCTCCTATCTAAATATATATGGAGATTTGAAAATTGACCGTTTTTTCTGGATTGCGAGCGAGCTCCAACATGAACATCCGATCAACCCAAGCAATCTCTAAGTAGGTACCTCTCTCCGCCCGCTACGACCTACACGCTAAATTTGTAAGTGCTGTGTCTGCTCACTTCATATGTAGCATTCATATCGTGACAAACAAAAGAGTAAAGAAGTTGATGATTGACGGATAATCATCTAGAACACACATCAGAAAAGAAACTGCCAGGTAAAGCAGGAAATATCCCACTCATCCAGCGAACCACATGTGGGCTGCGATGGCACCATCGCCGCCGACAGTGCCGGGAACACATGATACGAACAATCATCATCATCATTATGCTTCTAGCAACAGTGACCCTAGTTCCCGACACGTATATGTACATCATATAAATGAGCGACAAGCTCAACAGCAACAATATGCACAAGCGCCACAACCGCAGCCAATGTTCATGCCAATGTCTTATCCTCAGCCGCAGCCCATGCCTATGCCGATGTTTATGGGAGGTATGGGGGGCGGTTGTGGTTTTCCGCAGTCCGCAGCAGCCGCCTATTATAATAGTGAATGGCAAATCTGGAGACGGGAGTGGTGGTGGTGGTGACGAGGAAACGGGCAATGGTGACGATGGAGGAAAAACCGACGACGAACACGAATGACAACAGCAAAGGATTCAGTTCGATACTACTCGTATCAATAATATTTTTCTTTATTGGAAGTCATACTTGGTTTTATATGTGTTGGGAAAGTATACGACGTTTTTGAACACTCGATGGAGAATGATTACGTATCGGATTACTTTGTGGTGAATCGACAGGTAGCTTTGGGTATAGGTGCCTTCGCAACGCTATGCTACTGCATTGCCTTTATGCTGGCATTTTACGCAGGAATGAAGTATAAGATGAAGTGCAAGACGAAGGAGAAAAAGCAATGCTGTCGTGATGGGTTATTGATTGCCGCTTGGGTTATATTTTGCTTGACTTCCATCAACAATTTAATCATACTGATACTTGCGTTTGATGAGGAGGCGAGGATATATCCGGAAGTGGCCTTGTGTGCAGTGATTGGGAGTATTTGCTGCCTGGCTGTTTGTATTTGGTTGGGCAGAAATGACGAGACGAGCGGGATGACGAGGGGATGTGTTAGGCCGTATGTTCTGAGTGCAGGAAACATGTAGTCGTCATTCTGTGTGGATAAAAGTGCAATCGATTGTGGCCATCTGAATTCTGTTCAGAAATGGAGGTCATCAATCTTTGTAGGTAATTGTCTGTGGCAAAATGGTTGGACGGAGGAGTTCTCACTTTATGACACAATTATGCACCCAGCCAGTATGCCCCAAAGAATTGCGTGACATGGAAATGGTTGCAAGATGCGAGGATGAGATTGCATGTAATTGCAGATATCCTGAAAAAATGGAGAAGTCAGCAGAGAGTAATGCGCACACACATGCTCATTTCAGTGCCTCCTTAAAAATGGGGGCCTCTTGGAGAGGTTAAGTGGCCTGAAAGTTGAAAGCCATGCAAGAGTTCAATTATGGATACGTTACTTTACAGTGTTCAAATTCATGTGTTAATAAATTAAATGTTGCAAAAAGTTTATCGATTGACTGCGTACAAGTAAGAGGTGACATAATAGCATTTTTTTAACTTTGGCCACGGACGTGATGCGCTTGATTGCCTGTGCTTGAAATCAAGCTTTTAAACATCAGTTAAAGGTGAATAATAACAATAAAAAAGCTTATTACTTTCTCAATCATTTTACCCTCTTGCCTATCCGCGGATTCTGAGACTGGGGCAGCTGCTTCTGGAGCCTCTTTGTTAGATCTTTGGCAATTCCAATCATTGAATGGATTTCTTCTTCCGTGCCCTCACCACTACCAGCCCATCGAACTCTTCCAATTCCATCCACAAGAAATATGTAGCCACTGTAAATATTGTGCATGCGTAAGATGTCTCGAAACTCTTCTGCATCAATGCCCGTAGTATAGCAATGTGTTTGCATGGTCTGATTCTGGAACGTTCTTTTTTGTCCCCGAGGTAATAAAAAGGACTGAGCAGTTTTACCATTCTCCCTTCGTTAATGATTGATTCGCACAACTTCATATCTATCTGCTTCATTATTAACACCCTTACGAAAACGCCATATCAAATGGATCAATCCACGAAGGAAGGAGCTGTGCACCGAAATCTTTGTACGATATCGCAACAAGCGTACATTTGGCACTGGCATCTTTGGAACGGTTGTTGCCGTGTGAAAAAAGTCTGGAATTGATGCCGCCTCGCCTTTCAGATTGACCAAATCACCCAAAAAGGGGAATTTCCTCCGCCTCCGCTGCAGGAATAACTGCGTTGTTACTGAGTATGGGCTTTTTATTTGTGAGTGGCGAGCTCCTTGATGGCCCAAAAATATCCAAGTGAATGTTTCCAAGATCACTTTTCGATACCTCCTTTCTTTGGATCTTTTTTGAGAACATAACCACCTGGCAGAATGTTTTTTTCCTTGACCAGCAGGATTCATAATGATGTTTTTTGTTTCTTTGAGCTGTTAGTGCTTCGTATTCTGCACCCCAATCATCTTCTTCGGATGACGACGGCCCCTCTGAGAAACTACGCAAAGAAGGGGCAGCCGATTGATAACTTGAAGGAGTACCGCATATGTTGCTACGAAGAAGAGGTGGAGACGACCGATTTAGATTGTAGAGCAGGTATGAAGTTTGTAACATCTTGACATCACACGGGTTGTCGGTTGCCTTGGGCCGTTGCATGATAGATCATTCACTAAATTTCTGTTCCAACCCGACAGGAGGCCCCTTTCACTCCGCGGTGACCGAGAAAATACGATTCTACCTAATGACATCTTTGCATAAGGATAATAATCTTCTCCACGTGCATATGCAATCCAGAAAGCTGGGCCCACCACTTCGATTGCTCTACTTGGCTGGGCAAAGATCAAAAAGATGTAAGATGTGCGGTGGAGGTGGAGGTGGAGGGTGGAGGCAAAAGGAGAAGTGGGACGCAAGAGGAGAATCTCACCATCACCCGAATTCCGAAGCACGAGAAACTATATACAAGTACAAGCCCCCAGCCCGGCGACGTGCCAAGAGCAACCCTGTCTTGGTCAATTTTTCATTTTCATTCCACCATTCTCATTTAAAGATCTTTTGTTCATTGTTACACATCATAGGCTTACAGATGTGTCGACCTACTTACAACACAAGACAGACAAACTCGTCTATTCAAGATTACGAGGACAGCAATACTATATACAACAGTCCTTCCAAGATACTCAGGAGCAGTTGTGGTAGAGATTCCTATCCAGTATATGGGAGAGATAATTGACATAGGGCCATATGATGATGTGCTGAGATTCATTGAAGTAATTGGATTGTTCCAGCCGCCTGGGACGGTCGATTCCTCTTGCTCATGATGCGTCTATGATTCTATGTTTGGAAGCTAGACCTGGCGAAGGAATTTTTGGAGAGATACGATAGAGTAGACTAGAGAAAAGACATGCTAACTATGCGATATCACTCTGGTCCAACAGCTCTTTTTCACGCAGCTGAACTAGGACACTTGGAAGTTGTAAAAGAGCTTGTGAATGGACATGGAGCGGACTGAATTGTTACATTCATGATCAGTCGATTTCCAAGGAAAGAGAGCCCCGATGCTGGCAAAGCCAAAACCATTACGACAACGACAGGACTGCAAGCAACAGAGTTTCGTCAGTCTCACCATTTACATACTCATTGTCTGCGCCCAACTCAAGCAAAGACTGACTTTCCAAGAGACTCCACCACTTGCTCTTGCTCTTGCTGCAGCTAGAAGGAATGATTCTTTGAGTAACGCAATATGATTCGATATCTCCGAGTGTCATTATCACAGCTAGAGGAGAAATCTACATGATCGTGGAGAGTGTTCCATGTTGCAATAGAGGGGATTGTCAGTTTCACTTGGAAAACGACTTCAGCCCTCAGTTTTGAGTGCGATCTGGGAAATAGTATTATCCCATACCAAACCTCATTACGAACATTGGGGGGGTAGTAGACATATTGGTTAGTTAGTTAGATAGATGGAGAGATTTAAGTCCCTCTGGTCCGCCCTTTTCTCTAACATACCCAGCAAAAAACTCCGGGGCAAGTTTGAGAAATGCATATTCAATAGCCACATTTCCGGGTCCAGTAAATTCAATATTAGACTCCTTGTGAGTGATAACATATTTGTTTTCATACATCATGTCAAAAAACCGAGGTGTGTCATCGACTTTTGATTGATGCAGCTCGATTTGTATCTGGCGTAGCGTTATGTCCGCTTCAAACCAATGTTTTGCCGTAGCCCATTCGCAACCTTCACAATCAATCTTGAAGATATCAACTGTTCTGTTGTTGTGTCCCAGTTCGTTTACTACTGTTTTCAAACTCTTGAACCTCGGTGGATCATCTGACCCCAACCCAATTTGATGATAGTTGACAGCGGTTTTGTTCACTCCATTGTGCAATCTATACCCTACTTTATTGGCGCCTGCAAGGTAGTTTCCAAAATCAAACTGAGAATGAATTGAATGGGTACTCAAGAGTTAGAGAGCGAGACACAAGACACATGAAATGAGTAGAGAACACATATCGTACAAAAACGCACTCACCGTATGAATTTCACAGTGATGACCTATCTTGTCAAGAACAGCTTCTTCAAACGAAAAGTCATTATTGGACCCTACAGAATACACAAGACAATCCTTCTGATGCGATATCCGATGCGGATCACAAATCCATTTCCCCCCATCGCCCAACTTACCAATTCTACGTTCATGTTGACAAACAAAGTCTGGTTCGTAGTTGTTTTGGTAGAAGTTACCCGGCTTTTTGGGTCTGTTATAAATTCTTGGTGGGATCCCCGACCGCCCCTCCCTGAATGGGAGGTAAAATGGGTTAAAGTTGGGAGACATATCCTTCACCTTTTCCTTCATTCGGTCCCAGGTCCGAGACGGAATATCGTCAAAGAATCCCAGCGATTCACGTTTTCCTACATGAAAATCATTGTTGTTCGTTGGCAATATGCTATCTTTTGTAGCAGCGGTAATGCTATCGTTGAATCCAACAAATCGACTCTGTGACCATAATGTTAGCCCGCACATCATGACAAGTGGGATGCCAATTATGATTTGGATACTACTGTTGACGCACTGTCTATGAGGTGAATGTTGCAGTGACTCCATTCTTGCTTAACGCCTTGATAATAGAGTTGTAGCAATAGCTTGTGCAAGCAATGGTATTATTTGTTACATATTTTTTGTCCATTTGGACGAATCTTGGAAGAGGAAGACGGAGACGGGAGACGGGAGGAGGCACGCTGAAGGCCTTCATTCAGCGTGGGACAAGAGTATGTAAGCAGGGTCCCGTCGTTTTGTTAGATCCCATAGATCCCGTTACCGTCTCGTCAGCAAACTGTAGCGATAAGTTGGCGAAATCTTACAAGTTCCTACGTATCGCGCCGTATGACCCGCCGTGACCAGAAAGCACATACAAAATGTATCGATTCCTACGTATCGAGTGCCGCTAATTGCCATCAACTCGACGTTGCGACTGCTAGCTGCCATCAATTCTCTCATTCGACTCTCATCATTGGGGGCGGATATAAACGCGATAGTGGGCGCAGCCCACGTGGGCGCCCACCTTGCAACTAGTTTTCTAAAGCTATGAAAACGACCCCTCAGACGGTGATTGAGTGCAACATAGAGGCTTAAATACATTAAACAAGCGAACGGCTGATTAGCGCCTATTATAAGCTGTGAACAAGCTCACTTTCAAGGCATCAAAAAGCAAGCTGTCTTGGCGGTCACTGAACAGCATCTTGGTAAGAGAAAACACACGCTCAGCAGTTCCTGACGATGGAAGTACAAGGGATGCAATTTCACATGCATCCCACCAAGTCTTCAAATCATCGTAACAGATGCATCCACGCGCCTCTTTGGGATGTCGTCGGCCTCGTCTTCGTCAATTCGGAGGAACATCCTGTAATGCCAGATCAAAATGGCTGACTTATCTTTCTCGCCATCCTTGGTCTTCCCAAAATCAGCCACGACAAAAGAAGCATTTTGTTTGTAAGCATTCCATCCATAACCGCCCTTACGGAAGATGGGATAGTGATCCAGCTTTTCAATCAATGCAAAAGCATCCTTATGAGAGAGAGTTTTAGCATAGGATGGATTGAAGATTCGGAATGCACGGAATAACTCAACTGCTGCAAAACGATCACCACCAGGCCCCTCGGCAACTCTCTGCAAGACAAAGTCCCGAGTAAACATGAGCCGTCCACTGATCTTTTGATAAAGGGAAGGGGCTGTCACGTGCTGCGTTCTCAAGGGCAGCTAGTGTTTCGGCTTCGTGATCGGCTTGTGCCTGTGCTGCATTGGCGGCCTCTTCAAGTTCCAAAAGCTCACGCTCACGTTGACGACGCTGCCGTGGTATGGTCCTACGAATTCTGACATAGAAGTCGTCATTGACATCATGTTGCATGCTTGCTCTTTATGTAAAAGGTACAATATTACTAGTAAGTAAGTACGTACATGTACATAAATTACTAATAAGTTGAGCCGAACATTTTCATCAAACAACTGCGTTAGTGGGCAGCGCCCACCGCCCCCTATACCCACAGGCCTACTCATCATTCAAAGCAATCAATCAAGCTACAATACTATAGCTTTGCTTGCTCTCTTCGTCGTCGAGTGGATCGATGCGAAGATAATGGACGGGGGATATGGCTACCCATTTTTCATCGGGCTAACCTCGTCCAACGGTATAGCAGGCGGCAGCGGCGGCGGCCGCTGTGGGGAGGGCGGAGGAGTGAACATTTTGCAGCAAGCAGCTAAGCGACTGCCGTGGAGGCAGCGCCACAGACGCAACAGTGGTAACAACACCAATATCCACATCATGATTCATTAATAATATTTTTTTGCTACACACCAAGAACAGTTATCAGCCATGGATTGGCCCTGAGTATGGTGGCGGCGCAGGCGTCCCTTATTCATCGTTTATTTTTTCACTTCGATTGAAGAAGGTAAGTGGGAACCCCCTTATTTTTGCATTCATTGATCCTTGCAAGTGTACGCCTCATCGCCACTGTTTTTCTTGTCTCTAATCCATCCAGGGTCTATCCTCAGTTATTCATTCAAATGATTCACACTCAACATGCGATGATGAATAATTTTCTGTCCCATGGTTCATTTGTTGCTTCTGCAGGGCAACATTATTGTAATGACGACCCAACAAATTAGCGTCAATATCCACGGTACACTCTTTCAATGCGACCACCTTGCCGTAATAATGCAAAGACTTGCGAAAAGATAGATACGACTTCTTGAAAAGTGTTTGCTAGAAGTCTCTTAACGTGGTGTCTTAACACACTGTGTTATCTTATCTCTTTCTATCTATTTCCACTGGAAATTATGAGCTCATTCCGAGCTCCTGCTCTGCGTGTCAGAACTCCGGAGAGTTCTGATTCCCGAGTTCTGATGTGCGCTTCGCGCACATCCAGTCTGGTCCCGTTCGGTATTCCGCGGTCATTCTGCCGCTCAGACTGCTGAGGAAAAAGTCCCGTCTGACACTCCCCCTTACTCAGGAGTCTGAGTGTCTTGATCGACGTATTCGTCCTCTCCTACAAATTGCTTACATGTTTGTTGAAGATGCCATATGGCGTGTTCTTCGTAAAAAATATCTGCGTCATTTTCCACTCCTGGCACATGCTCTATGCTCAGAAGCCCTTCATCTTTCAATTCTCTAAGGTAAAAATTCCTCACGTCTACGTGTCTCGTTCTGCCTCCCGAACTTCAATTGTTCGCTAGATCAACTGCTCCTTTGTTATCCATTTCCAATAGCATTGGTAATTCAACTTCTAAACCCATCGATGTGAGTATTCTGTAGACATACATCATATCTTGCGCTACCATCACTCCCGCTGCTGTCTCAGCTTCAGTTACTGATAGTGTAACAAATCTCTGCGTTGCACTTCTGAACACCACTGGCGCTACGTTAAGGAAAGTTCTTCCGCCTGAAATGCTCCTTCTATCTTGAATATTAGCTGCATAGTCCGAATCCGACCTTCCGTGAATCCTGAACTTGTATCCTTCTTTGCCATTCCATGTTCCTTCTGGCCTAATCAATAATCCTCTGTTTCTTGTTGCTAACACGTATCTCATACAGCCTTGCATGGCTTTGAGATGTCTCTCTTGCGGATTGGCCATACGTCTCGCTAGTCCTCGCACTGAGTTGTAAATATCTGGCCTGCTCCATTGCATCATGTACATCAGCTTTGCTGTGCCGCTTCTGTACGTCTTGCTGCCTTTCTTGTCCAGGTTCACTCCTCCTGGTTCTGTGATCAATATCTGTCCTGCTGTTGCTGGCACTCTCGGCGGTTTACCCTCTGGTAAATTGAACTCGTCCTCTAGACTTTGTACCAACACTGGTTGAGTGATCTTGATCTCTGTTCCGCTCTCTCTCCTTGTCATGTCGATTTTGCTGCCGACATATTCTTCAACGGACATTCAAACTTGCATTTGAATCCGGCTTCGATGTCCTTTCTAAACTGGTCTACATCCTCTGGATATCCCATAATGAGGTTGTCATCAATCCAGCTCAACATCATCACTAATCTGCCTTCTTTCCATCTGTAATACAGGCATGGATCTGCTGGGCTCCTTTGGTACATCTTTCCTTTCACTGTTTTGACTAGCTTCTTGTAGAAGCACGATGCACCTTGCTTTGTGCCATATATCGGCACGTTCAACAATAACACTGTATCGTCGTCGTAATACTCTTCCCATCCTTGTGGGACTTCGATGTATATCTCTTCTCCATCGGTAAATTCTCCTTGTAAGAAAGCTCCTTCGACATCTTCGATAACTGCTATCCAACCTGGACATAATGCTAGCATTGTAAGTGCTATTCTGACAGTTGTCGCATTTGTGACTGGCGACGATATTGATGTCGATACAAAGTGCTCTCCGTATCTTTGCTCAAATCCTCTAAGATTCAATTTTCCTCTCAGCTTTCCATTGGACTTTCTTTTCATTGCCCATGTGGATGACATGATTTTGGTACCGTTCGGCACCTCGTTTCTCTTTACTGGTGTGAGTGCGTTGTATGTGTCGAACCTATTCTTTTCGTTCTTCACTTCCTTCTTCCACTCTTCTCTATCTTCACTCTCCATTGCTTGCTTGTAATTAAGCACGTGTAACTCTGTTGTATTGGTGAAACCTCCACCAACTCCAGCACCGACTCCCATTACGTCGGCTTGTACGTCATCTTCATTCAGATGATCCATCATTTGCTGCATGTATTGTAAATCTGCTGCCGTTATGCCACTGACTTCGGCTCTTGCTTGCATTTGCTCTATTAATCTCTCTGTTGGCTTCAATGTTCTGCCTGCTCTGCTTCGCGATGCTGGAGGAATAGATGCTCTCCCCCTTGCTCTAGTATCGCTTGTATTTGTACTCTCTTCTATGGCCTCTTCTTCGTTGTGTTCCGTCTCGTTTGTATCTTCTACGGCGGCCTCTTCGACTGTCTCGTCGTCTCTATCGCTCTCATGTGCTATCTCTTCTAGATGCTCTGCAAATCTAACTCTCTTGGTTCGACGCCTCCTAGTTAAGTTCGTAGGTGGGTCCTCTTCTTCTTCTGTATCTGTATCGCTGTCTCTATTCTCATTTTCTTCTTCTGAGGAACTCTCTTTGCCATGTCCTTTCTTCTCGTACATCATTCTCTTCATCCAAATGACGTCTCTCGTTGTTACTGTTTTTCTTGTCTCGGGGTTGTACATTCATAGCTGTCTGATTCTCTATTCGCAGCATATCCCACAAACATCATTGCAATTCCTCGGCTACCGGCTTTGCCGTTTTTGCCCTCTTTTACTACGCCACATTCGCCAAATTTTTTCATGTTTTTCGTCCGCTTTGGCTTTTCTCCGTACATGTGCTCATCTCTCGTGGCTGCTTTGCCATTTATCTCTACTATTCGCAATCCATCAAGTTGTACTGCTAATTGAATTGCATGGGTCACTAATCGACCTCTCTCTTTTTCTGGTACGTTTGCTGTGTCTAACATTGCCCTCCCTAATCCTGCGAGGTAAGGGAAGGCCACCTCAGCTAGAGTGGTTGTGTTGTGGCGTTTCTCTGCTCGTATATTCAAAGTCAACTGGTTGTAATGTTTGCCAGTCGGCACTCTGTGTTCTCTTTTGTAACTTGATATTCTCTCCGCCAGGATCTACTCTGATTCTTCTGATTTCGATTCCTCTGCTCTTCATTTTGTTCATCCACTCACACACCGGCTCTGTGATGCCATTCTTTGTGCGTGTGAATACTACATATTTCTTTCCGGTCGTCTCGTCGACCATTATGCACCACCATTTGTTTGGTAGGTTGAATTCGCCTCCATTCTTTCGTCTAACGCTGACTTTGGAGACATCTAAATAAATTCTTCCTCCCGGCTTCTCTGCTTTCTGCGATACTCCTTTCTTTCGGACATTCTTCTGCTTGGCCTTCGCCTTTGCACACTCTATGCATGGCGGTAAAGTACCCCTCGTTATTCTCCATCCGAGGTGGTTCGCTATCTTTCTCGTATTGTCTTCGTTGTGATGTCCTAATATCTCATGGGCTCTCTTGATGTTCATTGTTATGCCCTTTGTCATACCAGCACTTGCTGTACTGACTTCTCTATCTCTGACAAACCTACAGGCGAAAACTACTCCTGACGCGGTCTGTATCTTTATGTCAAATTTGATTGTTTGTTCTCCTTTGCTTGCTGTAAACCCCACTGAGGTTCCTACTATTGTCCATCCTTGCTCTGCCAATTTGGTCAGACTGAGCAAGTTGAAGTTGTAGTCTCTACTGTATTTGACATCTTCTAATATCGCTGTGACACCGTCACGGCCTCTCTTGTCGACGAATGTTCCTCTCAACTTGAGGGAACTCTCAGCTCGTATTGCTTTTCCTGAATGGCCAATACTAGCTGTTTCGCATTGATTCTCTTCCACTGCTCCATCCTTGCTGAATGTCGAGTGGGATGACGCACCTGAGTCTCCAATAAATGTCTCTGCGTCATACAACATATCAAATGTTGCATCTCTATCTGTTTTTGCTGCATGTACTTCCATGCTCTTCTTAATCTTGATTTTCGGCTTGTTCTCGTCTTGCTTGTTGTTTGCTCGTTGTCCTTGACGACCAGTTAACGAGCCTTGCAAAAATCCTCGTCGTCACTTGTATCGACGGGCCAGAGGTAGATCGTTTCTCCGTCCTCGCTCTCTTCAATCGAGTATTGCCTTGCCGAAAACGCTCCCATGACAATCGCTCGCTGATACGTTGTGCTCGCTTGTTGGCCATCTGCCACTAGCGTTTCCTCGCTCTTTTCATCATGGAATCCATGTTCTCTCCTTCTTCTGGTTGCTCAGCTTCCGCTTCTTCTTCTTTGTCTGTTTCTTCTCCCTCTTGATGTGGCGCTGTTTCCTCTTGCTTCTTTGTCTTGGTCCCAATACCGTAATCGGCCAAGATGTCACTCAAGCCCTTCTCTTGCTTCTTGCTGAATCCTGTGTTTGCTTCAGTCAGCTCAATGTCTTTGTTGTTCTGTGGAGCTTCAATGTCCAGTTGATTCATTTGAATATCCACGCTTGATCCTCGGGCGTCAGAATTCCGGTATCGATCGGAATTCTTGAATCTGTTCGGCTTCCTCTTATTTGCGGGGTTGTCAAAGCACCTTTCTGGCGGTGACTTGGATTTGGGTAGTGGCAATGTGGACACTTGCCGAAGTTCCTTTGACCTTGGCCTCTTCCATTGTTCCGTCCTTGCGATCTTGGATAATTATTTCCGCCGCTCTCTCCTCCTTGTCTCTTTTGTTGATATCCTGTATGCTTTCTTTCTTTGTAATTGCGATATCCTCCATTCCTTCGATCTCCTGCTGCCGTAAGTTGTACTTCCTTCTCTCTCTTGTCCTTCTTTTCTGTATCATCGTCTCCCATATTTGTTAGGTCGTCGATGTTCTGAATCCTGCGCATGACGTCTTTGTAGCTTGGATTCGTCTTTGACTGTTCCTCCATGATATCGTTGACGATCTGTCTTCTATCTTCCACATCTGATGCTGCCACTGCTTTCCTCAATATTTTCAGTCTCTCCTTGTTCTCGATCTTTATAACCGTGTTTGATTTGGCTAGGATCCTCTCTGTGTCATCCTTGTATTGCTTGGAGTTCTTGTAAGATACTTTCTCCATTCTGCTGACCACAATATCATACGCCACTTCCTCATTTGTCTGTATATCCCCATTGAGTTCTTCCACTACTGTGATTAGAATCCCGTCGGGATGATCTGCCGTCTTGGTATCGTCCAGCTTTTGCAGGATGATGTTGGTGTCCTTGCTCTTGCCAACTAATCCCATGATAAACTCGCCGATAATTTCCTCATTGTCTTCGTACAGCTTGAATTGATCTACTTGACGTGTATTCCTGTTTGCTACGTCTATTGCTTTGATCGTTTCGTACTGACTCTTTGTAAGAATGCCACTCATCTTGTTTTTGTCAAGTGCATCTTGAATTCCCAGTCGTTCTGCGACTGCCTTAAGCTTCCTCTCTGATAGCTTCCAGTCTTCTAACTTTCCACTAAACACGTAAGTATTCTCTGCCTTCGTATCAATATTATTGCTCATCTTTGTCTGCTCTTGTGTCTCTCTTGTCTCTTTGTTCTCTCGCTACTCGCGCTCTATTTAGTCTTGTTTCACTCACTGAGTTCTCTATTCTCTCTACGATCTCTGATTCGTCTCTGCTTCTCTAAGATGTTACGCTCTTCTGATTCTCTCTACGATGCTATAGCTTCGTCACGTCAAATGACCTCAAGGTTTACTTCGAAGTATGCTAGAAGTCTCTTAACGTGGTGTCTTAACACACTGTGTTATCTTATCTCTTTCTATCTATTTCCACTGGAAATTATGAGCTCATTCCGAGCTCCTGCTCTGCGTGTCAGAACTCCGGAGAGTTCTGATTCCCGAGTTCTGATGTGCGCTTCGCGCACATCCAGTCTGGTCCCGTTCGGTATTCCGCGGTCATTCTGCCGCTCAGACTGCTGAGGAAAAAGTCCCGTCTGACAGTGTTTGGAATCGATGGATGGATAAAAAGAATGGGCTTCACACAAGACAGCAAACAGCACTCAATTACAGCATGTCATAATTTATAATTGCGTCTATTTACAGTACTACACTCGCTGCTCTGTTCACCCTACCTAATCCTGCTCAATATTATGATGAACACCAACAGCCAAGCACCGCTTCTTTGCTTTACAATACTCTTTGCTGGGAGGGAGTTTACAAGCGGTACTGGTGTGACACCTGAGTTTGCTACGAGACGTTCCGGGACTCAACTTTTTTACTGGTAAACTTTTGGCGGGAACTGTCGTCGCGGACCCTGCGGCGTGGGAGGAGGATTCTTCGATTTCTCGTGCATCGCATCAAAATGTTCTGAGTTCAAAAGATGTCAAAAGTATTTACCAGCGCTGCAAATTCGAATCCACCGCCCCTACATCAATAGCTGCTATAATAATGAGTGGAGCGAATATGGCGACAGAATACGAAGATATGATGGAATCCTTCGCGAAATTGTTCAACAGTGGAGCAAATCCGGTAAGACATATATTATACTACATGGATGATACATATTGCTATTGCATTTATGAGCTTCGTATTTTTAATTTTTACTTCTTATATTAATTGATGCATCATTCTATCGAAAACTTAGATGATAACAACGACTACGTGGTTACCCGAAAAACGAGCTAAATATAATGCTAAACGCCGGCAGAAGGATTTAGATCTCGTCTATTCAAACTGGGATCTTCCTCTAGAGATGACTGAGACCAAGATTAATATCGCCGACGTGCCAGCAAAAGTGGGAAAGAAATTCAAGCGTGCAGTTGCTGTCCATGGAAATGAGTGGAAGAGGAAGGATATTGAGTTCTGTGCCAAGACTCGAGAGATGGAGTCGAGGGGGCCCCCGACGGCTGAATCTGTGAGGTTTTCTTTTGCTCATGGTACATCTACCCTCGAGCAAATTATTGATATCCCACCTGACTTTAGGAAATTCAGTTCTAGGATTTGTGAGAGAGAGATCAGTGGAAATTGCAGTGCCCTGAATTATCTCTTTCGGAACAATTATCGTCTTGCAGTGTACTATAATGGCCCGGGGGAGAGAACTAATGACGAGCTTTGTCTACGATATGTCAACGAGGCTTTGTCACTATTGCCTGCGCTTCAGAGGGACGAAGTCCCTCATTACGACGAAGTACTTGTCCGTACAATCAGGGCCTTGACAAAATATTGTATGAATGATTTCGAAGCCGCTCTTATGGAGTATAGGGTTTGTCTTGCTTCAGTCCGCCTTCTTCATCACGAGGGCAGGATTGACATGAGTGACTCAACCGATACGCTGATGGATAGGGTGAATATATGGCCACACACAATGTTGAGAATGACGATCCGGCTCAAGATTCAAAATGGCGTCAGCAGGCCATATTTGACAAAAGACGAATATCTTGACTTGATGAAGGAGAATGCCTATGGCATCTATTCTCCCTCTTCTCAGAAATGCTTTCACTGTGGCAAAACAGAAAGACTTCTCCTCTGTTCTGGTTGCAGCAATGCCTGGTACTGCGACAAGAGCTGCGCTGCAAAGGCTTGGAAAATAGAACACAAACATCGTTGCGGGTCTAAGAAATATGCTGACACGATGAAGATGCATGCATATTCTCTTCAACTCGTTCTTCGTGAGATTGAAGGCAAAGATGATGATAATAATAATAATGCAGGTCCTCAGAAGGCGAATTCCTTAGGAATGTCCATTTTGAATCCTGGACATCGCGATTTTCTCGTGCTATGCAAGGATCCAAGTTCAGGAGAAATATTTGATGCCCTGACTGATGAGAAAATTGAGATTCAGGAGGGGAATCCATTGCCTACTATCTCGTCGAAGTTGGGAGGGTACTACGTGTTCGGGCCAGATGGGGCAAAGGGTGTCTAGGGAGCGGAAGGAGATCGCCCATACATTATTGTTCTTGTTTTTGACAGAGAGGAATAGGCAGAAGACAACAATATATATATAATTCAATTCATTCAGCAGCACTCCTTCCACCACATTAGGCTTTCTTGTAAGTACATATCGAATATTTCATATGTCGACTAGAGTTACTTAGTTCGATGTTGCCATAGCCATAATCGCAAACCATTCCGCTCTTAAGAAGTAACAACAAGAATATATCTATTCAAAAGCTAGAGCCCTCGCAGTTACAGTCGCATTTCCAAAGAAAGAGAGTCCCGATGCTGGCAAAGCAACAATCAATACTGACATATTGTCAGTCGACCCCTTTTCCAAACACTCCGTCAACAATTCATCTCCTACCCTGGCCAAGACGTCGGCCTCCGGAGGTTGATCTTCTTTCGCAAGAGTTGCAGTAGCAGCATTGACGCCCCTTGTTACGAATAAGCCAACTTCGTCATTGGACATGACATCCCATACTCCATCACATGCTAGAATGAGGAACAAATCTTCACTATCTGCACGATCTCTACCTACAATGACAGGAGTGCACACCACCGCCTGTCGGGACGGCGACAAATCTGCATTGGACTTGTAATCGTAATCTCCAAAAGCGCGTGCAACACCAAGCATTTCTCTGTCAGACTTTTTCACCCTGGAGATCATTTCGTACTGACTATTTTCATCATCTTCGCTGGGAGGGATTAGGTCCGTGTGGATTTCGAGGCCGGCAGATTCTATGCGGGCGCGTTCGTCTGGAAGGTCGGGTTTGTGATCCTCGGACATGGGAATAACTTCTATTTGAGACATTTCTTCGCTACTCTCTTGCCCTTCATCCTGACTGCTTGTTGCAGTCGTCCTTTTCTTGACAAGAATACAACGACTGTCGCCAACGTTCGCAACTAGAATCTTCCGGCTGGATACCAATGCAACAATTGCTGTAGTTCCACCATCCCGGGGTTTGCTCTTATCATTCTTCAAGTCGTCATCAAGATCATAACATGCTTCGGTGAAGATGGTTTCTACAGTATCAGTCGTACAAGAGTCGCTGCTCAAGTTGATTTCATGGTAGGCTACATTCCAACTCGGATTCAATTGCAGCTTTGATATCAAATTTGAAGAAATGAATTGAGATGCAAATCCTCCATCTCCGTGACCATCAAACACACCGAATATTCCCATGGTCGATACAATAGAAGAAGATGAGGGAGTTTCGTGTTCGTCCATTGATGATGGTTTGGGTGGTACATCCAATGGATACTGACAAAGTATAGCATCTTCCATGTCAATACGCTTCCCTGGCATCTCCGCTGCGCCCCAAGCAACACTATTTGCGATAGTTTCTTCGGGAACAGTCTTCATAGCCGATGATAGAGACATATTATTATGAAATGGAGTTGCTTTCCTTCCAGCCGTTTTTCGTGGAGTAGGGCTCAAATAGGAAGTAAGACCTGAACCGACAATGACATCACCACTCTCTCCACCACTATTACTAATGACATAGTTGTTGTTGTGAAATCCCACCTTCTTCCCACTCTCTCCACGACGAGGCGGTGTGAACAATCCACCACTCCGTTCCCTCGGTGGTGTCCTCTCACCAACAATACTCCGATCACCGCTCTTGTACAATATCTTTTCCAACTGCGCACGATTATTCTTCGCTTTGGGGACTGGTGATGTTGCAGCATAGCCAAGGGGTGTGCGACCGGATAAATCAACAGGTGCGGTAGGTCCAGCAAATTTGGGTGATAAAAGAGATGATGATGATGGTGGTTTGGGAGAACGTGATGATTTTTGCCTTGGTTTGCTTCGTGATCTTGGTGGTTGTCCAGGCGTTGTAGGAGTGGTGATGGATGATGATGATGTGTCAAGTTTGTTCATTGCATTAGAGAGTTGTCCTTCGACATCTTCATCATCATCGCTATCCTCTTCATTCTTCACCTGTGTCATGGCTTCCAAGTCTTCATAAGCTCGTGCCAACACCAGTAATACCTCTGTATGGCCCAAATCCGCACAAACATGAAGAGCCGTACGACCTTGTAAATCGCGTACATTCAAATCAATAACTGGACGATTTTCATCATGATGATTTGGATCCACAAGGACGTATTCTTTCAACAAGTATTCGACGACTTCTAGATTTCCAGCATACACAGCTGCATGTAATAAGGTATACCCATCTGGCAGCGGTGCCATGTTCGCACTTCGAATGTTGACCAACGTAGGATCATTTTTGAGTTCCTTGATGATTTTTTTGAGATTGACACTGCGCTCTACACCACCACCACCACCATCATCATCGGTTGTATTCTTTTTCTTTTGTGCCTTTTTAGGCTGAGCAGAACATCGTGCAAGCAGATTCTTTCGTTTTTCCCAAACAAATGATGGTGCGGTGAGAGAATTGGCTGTGTCACGTGCTGCGGCAAGAACTTGGGTTTGGATGTATGTTGCTTCATCTATTGCTTCATTGTTGGTTGGTACAGAAGAAGCAACTGCAGGTGATGTGGTTGTTGCTACATCCATATTGTTTGTCGCGGGAGTGGTCGGGTGTTGTTGCCAACTGTTCTTTCTCCCAGCTAATGTTGAACCACCATCATCATTGTCACTACCAATCTTCTTCAGCTTCATAACCTCCAACTCCAATCTCATCTTCTCCATCTCCTCTTGCAACTCACGCTTTTCTTTAGTGACAGTCTTCAACGAAGATACTGCGGTTTCATACAATGTTTGAAGCTGCTCCTTTTCTTGGAGAGTTTTTTGGAGTTGCTTTTGTTGTTGTTTTTCGTTGTTTTCTCTATCATCGTCATCGTCATTAGATATATTGGAGCTGATTGGTGTCATTTTATGACAGTGCATACATTGCGTTACATTCGACACGGCAGCCAATTGTTGTTGTTGTTGTCGAAACATTTCGGCAGGAGGCGCCTTTGTTACCATCTGCTCGTCACTCGCCTCATTGATAGTATTATTTACCGACGGCTTTTGACGAGGAGCAACAATGCTCCAAATAGGGTGCTCGGGCTCTTCGTTCATCGCAGCGGTGGTGGTTGCTTGGTTGTTTTCAGCAACGTTGTTGTTATTTTTTTCGGACGTCGAGGATAATGACCCTTTGACGTTATTTGAGTCGTCTGTGGGTATGGGCGCCATGATTTTGTCCACGCCTGAAAATTCGAACCAGTGTGAGAGAAACATTGTATATTCATATAGTATTGTTGATGAAATGGACGGTTGAGCAGAGGCTGGTTGGAAGTCGCTAATATCTATGGTAATAACATGGCGTCGTTCTCGTTCGTATGGGAGCGAAAAAAGCAAAAGAAAAGAGAGGGGGAGGAGATCCAAAATCCAAAATCAGATCAGCTCAGGCAGCACGAAGCCTGGACACCGAATAGTCTGATGAAAGTCTGTTTGTACAGCAAACCCAGCAAGCAGTGATGACTTCATTATGTACTTAGTCTATCACCTTCAATGGAACCAGCACAACTTTAGTGGGACATGAGGTGTGGATATCATGTGTGGGTACACCAGTGCTGACAAAGCTGGAGACAATCTGACGTCTCTCACATGAGTACCATACCAAGCTAACAGCCAGCTAGCCGGCTCAAATTGGACCTCATCAGGACACACAACACACCTAGTACGAAATTGTAACATCGGCCCTACATGAGAATGGAATATTGATGACTGAGATTTACACTGCATGCTACTGCAATCAAGTCAGCACGTGTCGATGAGGCAGCGATACACATGATATGGTGAAAGTTGTGCAGAGCAGGAGCCAGCCCAAGCACAAACTGGACCTCACGAGGACACATCATGTGAGGTTTTATCATCAAAAGTATACATGAGATATACATTGGAGACTTCGAAAATCTTTATAGTACCACAACCAACCATGAGCATGTGATGATACCGACTTTGATGACGGCTCTATGGATGGCTACCAGCAAGTCGTACCAGACTGCCAAGAAAAGAAGTTTACTCAACTTACAAACAATAAAGAATCTGTAGCAGTCTCATCATCCAATTTCCAACAGAAGTTTTGGTAATGAAGGCGGAGACTGAGTTACAGAACAATTGAAATGCCTGTACACCAGAAAATAGATGACAGACCTGTGGATCATAACAATTTATTGTTTAACAAACATTTTACATACTTCACACAATCTCCAAGCGAATGATGCGGCATTCTTCTTATCAACTACCAAGAACCAATAACAAAGCTCTTTTTCTCCACACACATACAAGATTGAACCTCCACCGATTCATCGTCACAAATGTCCCGATCTCCAAAATATCCACTCCACAACCCAGCAGCCCTTGCCATTGTTTTCTCTTTGTAATTCGGATCAATATTAGCTGCGATGGCGCGGAGATAGTCCTTGGCACATCTTTTTCCAGAACCCTCATCATTAGTAGCATCTTTCAAGAATGTAATGCTTTTTGATCTCACAAAGTCTTCTTCGTCGTTATTACCTTTCATTAGTTGATCGATCTTGGACTTTGCGACTCCCACTTGAAACCGAGACTCTTTGCGCTGATGGTCCTCGCATACCATGGCAACACCGTTGCTGTCTGCATATCTGCTCTTGACTGCATCGTTTACCTCCCTCACCCAGAGCTCTGCCGCAAGAGTCTCGAGGACGTTTCTACTGGAAGTTCTTTTACTCTTACCCATGATGATTGCTGTGAAGTGGTGAGCTTGTGCTTGTAGGTGATAAGAAGTAGGATGGAAAAGCCTCTTGACTATATTTTGGTGATTTGCTTGCGTAGTGCGAGTTGTTGATGCAACAAAAACTGCTTTCCACTCTCACAAAAAATGGAAGCTCAAATTTTCTGTTTGCGAGAAAGCCCAAAATTTCTACTTTCTCTCATCTCTTATCTCTTCGTCCATACCAAATCAAGAAGAGACGTCTCGCGTCCGCATCCAGAACATTATCATCTCATTAGAACTTCATAACCAACAATTGGATACGCCGAGGGCAGTATTTAGGAGGCTGGAAGAAGTAGTGAATAGATAAATTGTCTAGGATAGGTTACACGATCAGCCATCACTACGCTCGGCTGCTTTACACTTTACACATTACAATAAAATGAGCAACTCCGCCACCAGCCTTCGAAGTCAACTGGATTATCTTATCCACCGCTTTCGTGATGATACCATAATTGACGGTGAAGCAACTGCACTCATCAATGAAGTACGGCTGGCGCTGGAAGAAGATTTTGTCGTCCTAATCTCACAATATTCACAGGAGGACTTGCAAGCTGCTGTTCTGTTGACATACGATGACTCAAGAAGGTTACCTTTACATTTGGCATGTGACAAAAATGCCCCAATGTCAATTTTGAAAGCATTATTGGATGCGGATGTTGACAAGTTGTCGATTAGAGAAGCAGATAGATGGGGGGATTTACCTTTGCATACAGCTTGCTCGAGAAAACAGACGGAAGTTGTGGAACTATTGGTCGATAGCGATTCTTCCAAGCAAACACTTTATATTAAAGCTGATAATGGATCGCTACCAATACACACCGCCGCAAGATATAGTGCACCAGCGAGTGTGATTACATTATTGTTGGACAGTGCAGAGAGTAGAAAAACATTACTGGAGCCTGATGTATTCGGCCAACTGCCTCTTCACGCTGCGTGTAGAAATGGAGCTTCTCCCGACGTTATTGGTTTGCTCCTAGATTTTGACAATGAAAAAGAGACAGTGATGATTGAAGACAATGTAGGCAGATTGCCAGTTCACTTGGCATTACTACATACAACAAAAGATCAGATAGAGGTCGTGCAAATAATACTGCAGCACATGATATGTACCAGGATGGAGCGAAAGGGGCTTGATCTATGGAAGACAGAAATCAAGAATATGTTGACGAGCATGCAAACACACGAACGTGACTTTACTACTCGTGACAAACTAGATATGATTAGTGATGCAATGCGCAATTTTAATGCGCGTGTCTTCACCTTAGAGTTGGCTGTCTGGAGAGCAAGCTGTTTGCAATTTGATACGAGATTTCAGTCAATGGAAGATGTGTTAGAACATGAATCGTCACAGGCATCAGGCGATTTTGACAGTCATGCCTACAAGGTGGATCGTCGCATAAAGAGTGGAGCGGATATCATCGTTCGTGATGTAATGTCATTTGTGGAAAACGAGCCAGTGGACGAAGTTATTGACCAATTCAAGAACTACCGTTAAACTAAAAAGTGCAAGCATACAACTTTACACTTGCCCTAACTACATTCTTCGATGAGATCGAGAAACACGACAATGGAGGACCGAAATGCAGCAGCTTTGGCTATGCAAGAAACATTGCCCAACACCCCCGTGGCCTCGCTCACTGAGTCAACCCAAAAGCTCATTAACGCGTGGTTTGTATGCATAGGTGTTAGGTGTCTACTAGAAGTAACCACGATCGCTGATGGTTACGATAAGACCCTGCTGCTGCCATGGCACTTGCGACACTTGAGTTGGAAGACTTTTGCTCGGCCTTCTTTTCCGAAACACGAAAGAGGAATGATGATTCCATGACAGTGCTGACAGACGATGGAAGAGGAAAGGTTAGAGATCTACTTTGCGGAGGTGAACGTGCAGTGACCAAGTTCTTTCGCAGACGAATCACATGTTCTTGCCTCGATACTAAATACATGCTCGTAAAACCCCTCACACGAACGGGATCATGCTCGTGGTGCAGTACAAGGAAGAAGTTGAAGGAATTGAAAATACGCTCAGGATGCAATGTGTGTCATTATTGCAGTCGAGAATGTCAGGTCAAATCGTGGCCAGCGCACAAAGCTTTCTGTGGCTCCTATCTCCCTGGAATTCTGGCAAACGCGACTTCAACTTACTCCCAATACAATCTAAATGATTACAAATAATCCACTTGGAGAAGCATGGGCAACCCAACTAGCTCAAGCCCTCAAGCGTCAATATAATGAACATGTAAACCTATACCTATAGCTACTTCAATTTGCCATCATGTCCAATTTGATCCTCATCAGGTCACCTGCGGCGTTGTAGTATGGCTGATACGTATACAAAGAGAAAGAGCATGAGTAGTGACAAATCTATCCTTCTATACTATCACAACCAATTATAATGGGCCACTAGAAGCTGTTCATGGCTATACTCACAGCGTAGGATACGTTTGGATGTAAGATGTGATGCTTGCGCAAGCGCAATTTGAACCTCATCAGGTCACCTACGGCGTCGTAGCATGGCTGATACATATACAAAGAGCACGAGCAGTGGAATTTATCGTTCTATACTATCGTAATCAACAATGTGCCACTAGAATCTAGAGAATACCCCCTAAATCTCACCTCTAGCAAAATTCTTGGGATGTCGAGCGACTCCCTTGGTGTAAGTGATGAGAGACATTTTCTTTAGATTAGAACTGCTCTACGGCCAAGAGAGGGCCATACTTGGATCACTGCTACTGGCGCCTATTCCCCCCACAAGGTTATACAACTAAACTGCCTCCAAAACTTTCATATACGTCACTTTCTGCATAGAACAGAAGGATTGAATTCTTGCCCCCCAAAAGGCCCTTCTCATTCATATCTTTTCCAAGTGTATTCTTGACAAGACCTTCCCTTGACTACATTGGGATGGCCAGGCCAGTCGTTGTAGCCACAAGGCCAATCGAATTCAGCAAATTCATCAAGACATCCCGTCACTTCATGCCGTTTGGAACATCCAAACACCGAAGACCATTCCATTTCAAAGCCAGCTTCTTCCAATAGGACCAATAATAATCCAAAGTAGTAAATATGCTCTCGTGTAGTCATCCATGTCTTGGTCACATGCGTCTCAATGGAAATTTGATCCACACGGTGCAAGAAATCTGGATCCTCTCGCAGCATGTCTCTTGCAAGAGCTACCTCACAACCCTCACAATCAATCTTGAGTATATCAATCTTTTCCATGCCCAAGAAGAACCTCAATTTCGGAAAAGACGTCGTCCACCACTCTACAGCTCCGCCCTTGTTAATCACTCGTTCCTCATTGTCCTGCAACATGGTAGCAGCAATATTATGAAACGTAACATTCGCATGGAGCTTGGAGGGATGGTCTACGGTAGGATCACCTGCAAAGCCACGACATCCCCACTTGCCCAAAATAATATCAAACGAGGGATCATCGTTGATGCCAAAACTAATGAAATTGCACGGAGGGTGTATAGGATCTGTAGCATCTTGTCCAGTGGTAGTGCATATTTTATGCCCATCTTTTTCAAACTCCGCTGCAAATGTACATTTTCCATGAGTCACGCTACCTAGTTTGAAGAGAGGTGTGCCCTTGGGTGCAATGATTTGGCCATATTTTTTCATGTACTGACCGACGAATAGAATGGCTTCATTTTGCTCTTGTGTATCCATTTCAGTCCATAGTTTGTACTTTGGATGAAGAGAATTTTTCAGCGGTTCAATGGAAAACAATGGATTCAAAGTAGTTGTTGCTGTTTTATCCGTAGCCTCGTGACGATGATCCATCATGTCTAAAGCAGTATCATGAGTACTCTTTTTCCTTGAGGTAAGATCATAAAGCATTACACCCTGCAAAAACATGAGGATGATGGAAATTCCACTTCCAAAAATAAAAAAGTAGAACAAATAGGAGCGTGTTCCACTGATTTCCCCATCCTATTCAAAGAAGGAGAAGGCTGCCTCATAGAAGAGGTGACTGAGTCTGGTTGCGGATCCATAATTCAACAGGCAGCTCACTGTCACTTACACAGACCGTGTCGAAGTCGAAGAGGTGCGAGGGGCTTCCAATAACACTTCCAGCTTGCGAGTTGCATGCCCCAGCTAAACAGCTATGAACCTGGGATCTAGCTGACCTGCTAAGTGGCCAATTTCTACGTGGGCTACGTAGGAATCCATATGACAAACAAATTTCTATAAGGTGCATAAAGTCGTCCCCAGCTAGGCCCTTTGATATCATTGGATAGATCATGGAGTTGCGCATATGGAATGGCAGGTTAGCCTAGCTAGGGACAACTGTTACAGTAGTGTTGCTCATTCTCCCGTAGCAAGTCATGTTTTTTTTTTCCAATAAAAATTGCGCTGACAAGAAGGCCTTTTTGCATATGCTCCTTTTTGCTAACTTTTTTTGGTCTTTACTATAAATACATGCACTGTGCATCGTGCAAGTTTCCTGCTCTCGAGGCATCAAGTTTTGCTATGCCCCATTATAGTTGGCCATGATAGTATAGAAGCATCCTTTTCACGGCTCAAGTAT
>JAHBBA010000683.1:0-11745 GCA_018806925.1 Skeletonema costatum | reverse complement strand
GTAACCCTCAAACTTATAGAACATCCTCCCGTCCAACTGCTTTCTTTTCCACAACTAGTAATTAATTGAAAGGTCTTTATCTGACAAGTCTTCCTGATAAGGGCCGACCAATTGTATAGTCTATAGGTTTGTATTGACAGTATCTTTCTTTTTTAAAGTGGGTTGAGCGGGTGTAGTGACCGGGGTTGAAAAGTCAAACCTTTCGCCATGTACTAAAATTGTCCAAACAGATCATTAAATGGCGACAAATTGAGAATAAATTGGTCATTTCACCCTCAGAAATCTGATCCTGTAGCTTTACGGCACCGAATAACAAGTGGAAATTCGTGCCATCCTCTCATTTGGCAATTGATAGGAACTTATCTTCCCATTGTGCTCGAGTGCTGTCCATAAGTAACTGTTAGTTGGCGACTTCGCCATTTTGTAGTCTGTTAAATTCCTCCAAAGGATTCCTCGTACTCTTCGAGAAAAATCCTGCTGTTCAACAATCTCTTCGGTAAATTTTGTCCAGTGCCAGTATTGACGGCTGCCTGGGCCGAATTCTGCATAACAATGCGCACGAAAAAGAGGATTTTAACATCTCCATTGGCATCATCTCAACGAACAATGGCAGCACCGTCATTGCCCACTTTGATTGCACGTTGCAAAAATTTCATCGGAGTGGGCGGCGTAGTTATCTAGTGCCGCTTGCATTTTTGACTCATAGTCGGCAGGTGCAGCGGCAGCTGATGTGCCGCAGGCTAATAGTAGAGCGAGAGGGATGATAGTAAGCAGTTGTCCCTCATCATCATCGTCGTTTGTTATTGATGTCTCTAATCGTCCTTTGTACACATCATTTGGCCAGTTGGAAAAAGAGCTCTTTTGAGTGTGTGTGTGTGTCGCTCATTTTTTATGTGCATTTTACAAGCCTTCTGGATTTCGGGATTTTGGCGCCATCTCGCTCTATCTAGTGTGCGTCGCTTGCCTCTTGTAGTTGGATGGGCGTAGTTGTGCATTTATTATGCCTGCAAGAGCACTCGGATAATAGTGAGGAGTAGTCATCGGTGGCAACTAGGGTGTGAAGAGTCCTCGTACATACTTTTAGTCCACAGCCCGCGCGCGTCACTTGTGACATAAGAAACAATCCTCGAAAGCAGGCAGGTAGTCCCTACCTACTGATTAGGGCTTGTGTTGGTCTTTGTGTACTTGCCTGCATCGCATATGAAGATGATGATGAAGGAAGAAGCACCGCCACCATTGTAGAGATATTCATTCACTCCAGATGAACTAACAGCTGTTACTATAAAATTTCTGTTACATTTTATTGTTGTTTGTACCATAGAGTCGCACGCTTAAAGGCCATCGATTGATCAGAGATGACGAGTAGGTAGTAACATGCATGTAACATGTGTCACATAGACTCACAACTCACGAACGTCATGTCACAACGGGGTCACAAATCACAAACCACACAAAATACGGGGTCATTCTCAACATGACTTCAATTCACGCACGGTACATAGATGATAGATGGGATTGAACTAATCACTTAGCTACCATGCTATCACTTATCCACAGCCAGCGTACACTCATCAGTTCAAACCAGCTGTGGGCGGTGACGTGCTAGAAGGTATTCTTGAGAGCCATGGAGTTCCTAGCCGAGAGCATCGGCCTACTGGACATGGATGGTAGGCAGCGTCGGAAACGTCACTCCCAAAAACAAACCAGCCCACAACATCAGCGCTGCTGCAAACAATACTTCGTTTTCCAGCATTATAGCATTGATGGAGAGCGGCGACAAAATAATCAAGACGGTGGGCTGAAGAAGTCACCTCAACATTCAGAATGTGCTTTGCTGTTCCAAAAGACGTTTAATTTGGCCCTTGAAAATTTATCTGAAATGGAGAGCTGTTGTCGGTGTGATTGTCAGCGAAATGATGATCAAATAATAGATGATGCTGATGAATTTGTGGACTTTTCTGATGAGGGAACTGAATCAATTTTGATGATGATGGCGATGCTGTACATTCTGATGAATCAATATTATGTAATGAAGAAGAATTTATTGCCATCGAATCAAAATCTCCATCACCACCAAATCATCATAACATCAACGACACAGATAGCACACAATTAACAAGACTGGTAACACAACGAATAGATGCACGAACCAACTACAATTGCTTCACGGGGAATGTTGACGCTGTCACTGGTGAACTGATACACGGAACATTGGTATATCGAATTACGGGGGAGGTGTATGAAGGGCCGTTTGTGAGTGGTCCAAGACAGAATCAGAATCAATCACTACTTGCTCAGGAATACATTAATTTTGAAAACGGCAGCGTTGACACTACTTCAGCGGCACAGTTTGAAACTGTCTCACTTCGTCATGGATCCAACGCCACCTCCCATTATCCGAATGGGATGACGTTCACTGGAACGTATGAATTAGATCATCCCAAGTTTGGTAAATGGTATCATGAAGACAATGATGGCATTGAAGAGTGATGTATGAGGGTCCCTTGATCGTAGCTGCAATGATGGATGTAAACATCACTACTACCCTGTAGTGTAGCAGTCAGCACTGAATAATACACCTCAGTCGTAGGAAATCACCAAGTACATCATCTGCCAACACAACTCCCATCAACTCTGCACCATCCTCAGGAAATATAACAACAGCTTCTCTCTCCACCAATAGAGTGATTGGTACATCGAATCCATTACCTGGATCAGTATTGTTTCATGGAAATGGAACATATGTACGCTACTCGGATGGAATGAGGTACAAGGGTGAATTTGACCATGGGTTGGCTCATGGTGTGGGCAAAGAGATTGTTCCCAATTTTGGAGGTGATGGGGAGAGTGTTTATCAAGGTGAATTTGTGAATGGTTTGAGGCATGGTGTTGGTACACTCATGGAGGATGTTGTCAATAATGATGATGATGATGATGATGACATGGGCAATTCCGAAGAGGGAAATGAATACTGTGAGCAGTGCCATCGTATGCTTCTTGCAGCGGATGAAGAGTACGATGGCACAGAGAACGGACCCGACTTTGCTGCTGGCGGTATCAATCAGCAAGATGAGGATCATCAACTAGACGACGAATACAATACAAGATATGATGATGATGAGATTACAACGGGAAGAAGTCAATCTGCTTCTTTGCTATTACAATTACAACCAGTCTCTAAATCATGCAGCGCATGCGTTGGACGTACGCGTACGTCATCCCCGCGACCGAGAAGGAAGCAACGCTACTCGTCTGGTGTATGGTGCGCCGGTCAGTTCGAAGTACAGGATGTCGTCGGTATAGTTCGTCACTCGTCTGATGGGAGAAAAGAGTTTGTGGAGGATAGTACACCTTCTGTCATGTCGGCTGGGACGACGTGGGATTTGCTGCCAGAAAAATGGCTGGGCTTGGGATGAGGCGAGGGCTAAAATAGTGTACATAAAGACTCCTGTTCCTCCCACGCACTAGTCTCGTCCACGCGTCCTGAAACAATGTAAGTCACAAACTGTGTATTTGGTAAATGACGTATGGCGTGATGAAAAGAAGAAGAAGGGAGGCGGTGGTCTGACAGCTTAGAGTAGCGCACAAAATAGATGACAAATACGATACATGAAACTCCCCCACTCAAATCTGAGGCTACTATTGATAGTGGCATGAGATCAAAAATAGTGAGGCATCTGAGGCCTCTACCCTAATATGATTTTGTAATCAACCCCCATCCTCAAATAATACCAGAGCATCTAAAAAATCCGACAGACCACCCAAATCTCACCTTACATCATGCCGGCGCACCTCCCACCCCATCGACGCCG
Organism: Skeletonema costatum; assembly: GCA_018806925.1. Classification (NCBI taxonomy): domain Eukaryota; phylum Bacillariophyta; class Thalassiosirophyceae; order Thalassiosirales; family Thalassiosiraceae; genus Skeletonema; species Skeletonema costatum. The sequence goes on along the minus strand of JAHBBA010000683.1, from coordinate 7,933 downwards.
ATTTCAATGGCGTCATGTTCCGCTACACAACATATCAAGTACATATCCCCTCAGTAGTTTTTCACGCTGAATCCATTTTTGATGGCGGCGCTGTTGAAGAACGCAACATACACCGAAGCAGGTGATTGTCCTGTCCTCTGTTGTAACATCATTCATATATAATGCAGCAATAGATAAATACAGACGAGAGAGCCAAATCATGATTAATAATCTTTAATACGAAAGGGTGGAAACTGTATCGAGGAGTCTATTGTCACGATTTCAACACCAGCAGTGAATCATCTTTATCTAGGATGGAGCAACATTCGGATCGAAACAATAATCTTGTCCTGTCGAGGGAGTGCCGATGCATCCGGTCACAGGCTCATCTCCTGAGCGTTGAAACTGCAGAGTAGGTGAGAGAACAAGTGGGTGAGAATGAGAGTCAGTATACAATGAAATTTGATGGCGGAGATCATCATCATCACTGCTTATTTGCGGAACACTTACACAAAACTAATCCAGGTCCACATTCACTATCCCTGTCACAATCACCTTCGCAAAGACCAAGTGGGAACTTTTCCTCTGGAGACCCATTATTTCCAAGATACCAATAAGTGTTCTCTGTTGGACGTCCATAACAATAGTCTCTCGAAGATGTTCCTTCGCCTGAACATCCAGGCACAGGTTCTAGACCAACTCGTTGGAAACATTTTGAGTCGCCTTCACAATGACTATCCTTATCACAATCACCCTGACAATCGGCCAGCGGAGTCGGAGGGTCGCCACGTGCACTGAAAACATCTTGAAGAGACGTCGATGTTACTGGTACTGGCGGACTTGTTGGAAGAGATGATGGATTGGAAGTAGGCAAATTTGTTGGATTCGCTATAGGTGGGGGGGTGCCATTCACATATGGATCGAAAACAATAATCTTGTCCTGTCGAGGGTGTGCCGATGCATCCGAGCACAGGCTCATCTCCTGAGCGTTGAAACTGCAGAGTAGGTGAGAGAACAAGTGGGTGAGAAATGAGAGTCAGTATACAATGAAATTTGATGGCGGAGGATCATCATCATCACTGCTTATTTGCGGAACACTTACACAAAACTAATCCAGGTCCACATTCACTATCCCTGTCACAATCACCTTCGCAAAGACCAAGTGGGAACTTTTCCTCTGGAGACCCATTATTTTCCAAGATACCAATAAGTGTTTTCTGTTGGGACGTCCATAACAATAGTCTCTCGAAGATGTTCCTTCGCCTGAACATCCAGGGACAGGTTCTAGACCAACTCGTTGGAAACATTTTGAGTCGCCTTCACAATGACTATCCTTATCACAATCACCCTGACAATCGGCCAGCGGAGTCGGAGGGTCGCCACGTGCACTGAAAACATCTTGAAGAGATGTCGATGTTACTGGTACTGGCGGACTTGTTGGAAGAGATGATGGATTGGAAGTAGGCAAATTTGTTGGATTCGCTTGTAGGGAGAGAGTTGGCTCGGAACTTGGTGGCGGCGTCGGAGGTTACTGGAGCACTTGTCGGAAAGAGATGATGGATTGGAAGTAGGCAAATTTGTTGGGATTCGCTGTAGGGAGAGGAGTTGGCTCGGAGCTTGGTGGTGGCGTTGGGGTTACCAGAGCTGGCAAGAACAACTCCAGGCAATTCCACCTCTGAAAATTGAACAGCTTGGCCGCCATCCCTTGAATCAGGAAACTGAACTTTGTAATGGATGAAGGCGGCGGCATTCTCTTCAAAAGTAACCTCAGTATACGCATGTGTATCATCACCACTTTCATACGTCGAGACGATCTCCAAGCCTTGATCATTTCGATCAGGATAGGGACCAGTGCGCCAAGGCAAGTCGCCCTCAGAAATCACAAACCACTCACTAGCCTCATCAACTCGGCCTGAAACAATATACGACACAACTGTTTGTGTTTGCGTGAGTAGTGAAAAGAAGGAGGAAGATATGTATGTGTGAGCGAAGTAGCGAGAAGAATAAGGATGAGTGGGAGAGCTTCGAGGCGCAACAGACAAGCATGAACAAGCATCACTCACCATCGCAGTCGCCACAGTTGTTATGAGCATAAACACGAAGCTTCTTCGCAACGCTCTTTCGTCCGTCCCAAGACGGCTGAACAGTAATGCCAGTAGGCTCACTCCCGTCCCTGAAACAATAGAACTTGTCAGTATTCTTATCAATCGCCCTCATAATGACACCACTACTGGCATCACATCCAACGCTAGAGACTGTGGCATCGGTCGAGAAGATGGTGTTGACATACTCGCCAAGATGGATTGGTTGGTTTGTTGGTTGGTTTGTTGGCTGGAATAGATTATTGCAAGAAAGGAAGGTTAGAGCATTGTACATAGAGCTAAGAGACACATTGACATGGACAAATAAAACTCACAGGTGCAGTCGTAGGAGAGAGTGTTGGAGAGTAAGTGACTTCAGCACACTCATTGCAAGTGCAGGCTCCATCAACAAATAGATCAGAGTCGTAAAACAAATCGTCGCACTTGCTGAAACTCTTGCGGTTTGGTAAAGCAAAATCGAGATCTTCGTCCAATCGTAAGCCCATCCAGTTGCTTAAGCCATTCCAAACTGCATCCCACGGGGTAGTTGGAATGAATCTTCCGCGACCGATCCACTTGGGATGCTCTGGGGTCAATGGATAAGGATAGGTTCCCAGGATTTGCCCTCCATTTACTTTGCCACCTAGCAAGAAATAGTTACCACCCCAAGCATGATCCGAACCGCCGTTGGAGTTGGGGTTGAGCGAGCGCCCAAAGTCGCTGCCCATAACAATTGCTGTGCTATCCCACAGATCTAGATCCTTCAAAGTTTGGACAAAGTTGCTTATCGCATTGTTGGCTTCGCTGAACAATTCTCCTATTCTGTTTCCATCGTGTCCGTCATAGCTTCCCCTCTGCTTCACAATGAACACTTCCCGATTGACCTTTCTGTACTGTCTCGACTTCATGAATTCTGCAGTAGCTTGTAACTGAGAACTCAAGCCACTACCACCGTAGTTCTCATTATCAGTGCCAGGTAATTCCGATATTTCTTGCAATTGCTCGTTTTCGAAAACGCTTGCAGCAAACCTTGAAGACCAAGTTTCGCTCATGACACTGTTGCTGACATCTCCAACGCCATTCAGCGTCTTGAGTATCTCGAAAAGGCCGTCAACTGTTGGGTTGTGATCGAACTGCCTCGGTGCACGGCCTACTGACCAAATTGGATTGTTGTATTGTTGGTCTCCTTGCAGCATCTTTCCACCAGCGCCTACCTTGTTGGCAGACGTATGAAAGCCATTCTTTTTAAGCATGTCAAGCATACGACCGGCCACCCCTGTTCCTGCGTTTTGCTCGTAGGGATCGACAGTGTAGAGTTCGTGAACCATAGTGTTGTGTGCAAACAGTTGAAAGCTTGTATCCCTTGTCCAATCGTCGTGCCTTGATGTGTGTTTACTAAGGATTCCAGTGTTTGCGAAGAAAAGGGCTTGATTCTCATTGTACAGCTGCGCAAGGATGTCAAAATCGTTATTCACTCCAAACTCTCGGCAGTTTTGATTGATTGGATCCACGATAGCTGTCAGGTTGGCAACGGGTAAGGCTTTAACGCCACGAGCCTCTACATACTCAGCATACTGATCACCTACTTGACATTGGCCCATAGGAACAAGCAAGTTAAACGAGTCAACTCCTCCGAGCAAAGCTACAACTACAATAGCTTTGTAGGGCGCCGCTGGAGCTGTTTCATAACCAGTCAACTGCCTCACACTACCTTGCTTGCGAGCAATATTCGTTGCATGGAATTCAGGGGAGCCAATAATGAGTTCCTGGGGCCACTCTGATCGCCTTAGCAACATCGCCAGTTGAAAACGCGGCCTGAACGAGAGGTTTGATGATCTCACGATTAGATGCTCCCAATCTACCCGAAGTTAGAAGAAGACTGATTTCATCCAAAATGTCATCAACGGCATCCGTCAGCGATGGCCAGTATGTGGGACGCGCCGGGGAAAGGCTTGTGTCACCTTCTTCTGATGCACAAGAGAAAGGACCTCGTCCTCTGTAGGCTGAAAATGAAGGCGAAACGCAGTCGGTGACGCCAAATTTGACAGTGTTATACATGGCTTCAAGCAAGTGATCACGTTGCCACCGTCAAGCACCATAGATTCCGGAGATACAACGCCTGCAGATTGAATAGCACCTACGCTTGGGACAAACTCTGGTAAAAAGAATGAGAAGACGCTCTGGGCTTTCGTAGGAGCCTTGGCCAATCAAACTTTCTGTCGAAAGTAACGTAGGCATGTGCAGCGGCAGTTTATACTGAATACCCATAGACCGAAAGAACGCAATCACTTTAACGAGTGGCTCTCTGAGTTGTCCGAAAACTGGATCTGCATCAAGGACAACTTGACGGCTCTCGTCGTCAAGCAGAATGGCGGCAACTAGCGCCCCTAGATCACCATACTCGCCAGTGCCAATTTGGCCGTACAATCCTGTGCTGTATGCAGTTGCAACTCGCTCGATGAACCTCGGAGAAGGATTACTGATACCGAAACGTTGAATTAACCGCATGGCTAGGAAAGGTGGGTGCGAAGGGTGATAGAAGGAGAGTCAATGACTTCTGACGTCTCATGGTACACTGAAAGAAAGATGCGAAGGAGAAGAAGATGTAAGCAAGTGGATGTGTTGACATCAAAAAGTTTTCCACGGAACAAACTTACTATCACGAGATTCAGGGTCACTGAGGCTATTGAAGTGTACAGGATTGCGGAAGGAGAAGCCACTGCCAGCAATTGATACTGTTGATTTGGAGTTCTTGACGAAGAAGACTTTGCTTTTGCGCTCAAATGAGAAAATTGTATCGACTGAGAGATTGGAGCAGTCTCCGCCAGCAGTAGTGAAAACAGTCAAACCTGGAATGCCACAGTCGCCCAATTCACTGTAAAGTTCATCGTCCAAAGAATTTGGGTCAACCGCGCCTAAGTGAAGAGCATCCATTACTTCTTCAAGTGATAGAACCTCTGCTGCTGATGAAAAGACAATATTTCCCGTGACTTCTGTGCTACAGATGCAAGAGTCTTCGTGAATGTGACAGGATGGTATCGCGAGACAATCATTCAGGCTTCCGGGGTGCAAGCCACCGTCCCATTGAGCTTGGAAGAAATTCTGCGTGTCTTGGCGCACCACAGACTCAGCTTGGACGTTGCCTGAATTGTCAGCCTGTGGATCATGCACAATAGCAATGTCACCAGAGTCAAGTGCGACCTTGACCTGGACATTGCAGTACGCATTAGACCAAGATCTAAAGTGAGCATTCTTGATACCGTTCGCACAGGGACCGGCTCGAGGTTCTTTCAAACCAGAAGGATGGCATTGCATCCTGCCCTCCGCCAGACAAATTTCCTCTGCAGACGAATACGTGACCCTCTCTCCCTGATAACGGCTGCAGGAGAAAGAGTGCGTTAGAACGTCACAGGTAGATAAAAACTGTGCTTAACGAATACCATAACATAACTTACCAATAAATTTTTCCTGCACCAGTAAGAGAGGAACAACACATGGGTGTAGCTGTAGGAAGTGCTGGATTGCCGCATATTGCCTCTTCCATTAACATGTCACCCCAAATTTGCCCTTTCAACAGTAAAGCGATGTATAGAAAATGATTAGTATAACATGATTGTTGTTCAACCCACAAGGAAAGAGAAATCTCGGTACTCACCTTTGGATTGTTTCTTCCCTCCTTCGTAGAATGCCAACTCGACACAGGGTGGACGAATATACTCATAATAAATTGGCTTTTCCAACCCCATTTTTATTTCAACAGTTCGAATGGTGTCAACTTCATACTCAGCGCCCATCTTGGCTATCTCGTCATAAATCAGATTCTCTTTAATAACAACCTTTGTTGGTAGAGTACACGTCCCACTGACATCGGCGGCACAAAGCTTGACATAAAGAGGAGACGAAGGCAACACCTCTAACCGAGCAAAGTCGGGGTTTTCTCGCCAGTCTTCCGCGTCATTTTGCCGCTGAGGGTTTGGTTTGGAACCCAACGCCATGTATACGGCTCCTTTCGCAAGAAAATGCTTCGTTGGAAGTTCCTCGCACAGAGCTACTTTATCCCCGATGTAACCTCCCATTAAGTCAGTCTTCGGAAAGAGATCACGATGACCAGAATTGATTTCCATGGGATCGATGACCTTGTCATTCCATTGCCTCTCCGCTGTTGAAACACCTGTAATAAAGAAATAATCCACCATGTCAGTTCAAGAGATGGGGTAACACCAGGGCTCTCAACAAAACCAAACAAATTCGACCTACCTCCCCTCTCTGATGGCCGTTCAAACCCGGTCCACGCCCGCGAATAGGAGACAATGTCAGCAATATTGTACGTCTGCTCAGGCTTTCCTTCCTCGTCCATGACTGTCGAGCCATCCATATTTAGCTTGAACAACCCGATGGAGAAGAGTTGCATGATTTCACGAGCAAAATTTTCGTCTGGGAAATTTGCCTTGCCCTGTCTCGACGGAAAGATTGAGATTGATGAGCTGCTTGCGTTCTACAACTTCAAAAGAGAGCAATACTGTATATGATGTAAACTCCTTACCTCTTCATCAATGTTGGCTTGAAGTGATTTGTTTCCAGTGAAGCTCAACCAACCTCCCATTATGTTATTGAAAGAGAAAGCTCCCATCAATTGACGATAATTCCCGAACGCGTAATTGACAAAGATATCGTAAAAAGCAATGTAATGCTCTGTTTCCTCATTAAAGACCATTCCTGAGCCTGGAAGGCCAACAGCAACAATCTGCGACAAAGACCAAGCCATCTTTTGGCGGAGCTCGTCTGCGCCGTGCAGAGCAAGATGAGCCCAAGTAACATGTCTCTGCGTAGAGAGCTGCCAGATTGAACTGCTTCTGGTTCCAGTTCCTTGAGGCTTCGAAACATCGAAGCCATTGTCGCCCTCAAATGGCTATTCATTGCACGAAGAAGCGGAAAACAATCAGTATTAGAAAGATACAAAGGCTACTTCCACAAAAAACTAACAAATCGTCATCTAGTGGTACTTACATCACTTGCAACTTCATCAGGAGAGCCACACATGAGAACGGCTCCACTAGCGGCATTGAACTCGTAAGTGGCAAAAGCACTTTGAACCTCATCTGTGTTGATGGGATGAGAGCCTCCATCTTGGATATGATCATCCAACTTTCCAATTTCAGTGTATATGCTTGGATTGGCCTCGATAGTGTCATAGAGGAAGGAAGTTGACATGGAGACTTTGTCGCCAGTAACAATGTACTGGCTAGCATCCGCATCAGTGAGATCAAACACGGTTAGCTCCGAGCGGTGCACATGGTGCCAGCATGAACCATCTCCCGCCTGCACTTTGCCAAGATAGGACTTGGATGTATCAGCCGAATCGCACTCACGAAGGACCCTCCTCACATCAGCAACTTTCAGATTGTGAGTACCACTGATATCTCTTCTGTCTATCAAATCTCCAAAAGTGTCTTGAGTCATCTCTCCAATGCCTGCTACATTCTCACAGCCTAAGGTCAAGGTCAAAAGTAAGCGAAGTCAGCAGATAATTAAGTCAATGTCAATGGTAAACACATGCAAAAAGTTGGTGATACTCACTTGTGTCTGTCTCATCCTTAACCCATCGAGATGTCGAACTGGAGCAAGGAGATGTTTCATCAGTAATGACTAGTCCAGACAAGGGAAACAACTTCCTCCCAGTCAAAGCTCGAATTCCAGCCAAGTTTGGCATATCAATAACAACGACTTTATCCGGCCTTGTGTTGGGTTCACACGCGGTACTGAGGTAAGACATCTTGCAATGATCCTCATTCAACAAGTTCCTCCTGGCATTCTGACATTTCACCTGAGTTCCCGCGACCAAGTCTGCAGTATCAATCACCACCTGTCCTCCT
>JAHBBA010000682.1:0-48228 GCA_018806925.1 Skeletonema costatum | reverse complement strand
TGATTTATTGATTATTTGTTAGGCTACATCTGGTCTTATATTTTTGGTTTATTGATTGGTCAAACAGAGAAAATCGATCCATCGTATCATCAAACTTTCAATTTAGGATTTTGATGATGGCTGCCCTGCACCAGATCCACGTGTACAAAGGGATAGTGATGTGTGTGCACATGGTCGTCCCAATCTTTTTTGAAGTTAGGCATCTCTTGGATGGAAACAGGGTGAGCGTTTGTGCAAATGTGTTATAACGCACCTATTATCTCTATCTTCTCATCAATCTTGTGTTTCTTGCTACATAGTCGCGAGCGCCGCAACTGACGGGGTGACTAACTGACAAGCTTTCAATTCAAGCGAAGATAACTGGTTGATTGAACAGTGGCGAACACTCCATTCGGATGCAGACAGAGAAAGTTTATTCAGTAGAACCAGAACAAGATTTAGGATTGCATAGTTTGTGCTTATCTATTGTCGGCAGAAAAGGTTATAGTGGTTGACTGAGGTCATCATTGCTTGAAACTACCTCCACTGAAACACACGTCTCCTCAGTAGACTCATCCCACACCGACATTGGAGACACCGACGTCCCGCTGAGTATTGTTTTCGTCGCCACATATTGAGCAATCGGTGTTGAGTTACAACTATGCCACTTTATCATGACAGTCTTTTCATTACGTCCATCGCTAGGTTGTGGCGAATTTTTCCATAATACGCTTCGGCTTGTCCGGTATGCGTACGCTCCTTCGCCAAAACACGTTCTCTTCCATTACAGCGAGACTTGTAGTGATATCTTCTCCGGAAAACATAGCTCTCATTGCATCACCAATCCTAGCATACGATAACCTTCTAGGCGCGGTCTCAGGTGACTGAGTGCGTTGGCAGCAGCCAGTAAGACCGTATGACATGGCGTCGAATTCTCGTACACAAGAAGAGCCGCAAATGATAGCATCAGTATGAGGAAGTGTTTATGAAAGAAGAATGTGCATGATTGATAATGCCTCGAGTATGTGAGTTGCCATGAAGCAGATGTTGTGTAGTGTTGTTTGTTATGAATAATCTGGTTTATTTGCCTAGAAGCCGTTACCGGAGGTATTTAACCGCGGATCGCTACGGATGGTTCACATACAGAGGTCTATCCTCTATCGTACTTATGTGCTTTTTATGTGCCTCATTCTAAGTGTAATGGCTATGCTACCTCCCATACGAACGGCTATTGTTCTATAGTAGTTTAGCGACACTGCAAAAGCTGACCCAGTCACGCATTGTGATTCACACGTATTGCTTAAACTGATGATTCAGCTTAATGTTATTATGTCTTCATTAGTTATCATGATATGGCTGTACATCGTACTTCACTCCCTTCTCAGTCCGACCTTCTCTAGAATCACTTGCTCAAGCTGAGTAATTGAGAGCAGAGTTGCTAGCATTTCTCTTGACCTTCATTTATCTGCTCGAACTGTTAGATCATTAAGTTTCAATCCTTGCTAAGCCGTCCATTTATGATCATGCGTCGGACAGAAAGCTTTTCTCAGTCTGCTGTCTTCGGTTTGCCGCCATGCGATTCTCATCGATGACTACAATAGGCCGTTTTGTATGCGTAGCCGTACTCACGAGTCGACGGTGCTCCTGCACGTTGTGTAGAGGAAAGAATGTAGTCCGATACTACAGCGAACTTCACGGTCGAATATCCGAGTCGTGTCCTTCCTATGAGTGATTTCCCATTGTTCTCATTCCGTGTTGTTTCGGTTTTATAGCTCACAATAATGGCTCGAGCCGAAGGATAAGCGATTGAGCACATGTCCAACTTGATGATGCACGCTAGAGGTCGGAGGCGTTAGGCCTATGTTCCAAATGATCAGGCCTATGCTCAGCTAAATTTTATCGTTACCATCTCACTATCAACGTCTCCCCAGGTTGGTGGGGACTCCGTTTTGCGTTTGCTGACCAAGTCTTCTAGCATTCTTAGTCGATCGCTTGACACTGACGGACATCGTTTCGGTTGACCTCTTGTTGGATGGCAAACCATATCACAATGTGTGCCGCTGATGGTGATGCAGGGCAAGTCTTGCAAACGCTTGTTTTGATCTCCTCATGGAATTCTCATCGTGATACACTTTTTTTTACAGCGTATTCACAGGTGGCGGCTAAGTAGTTGATGGTGCTTGTGGTGAGAAGCGGAATCGATCGACCATATCAATCGCTGAAGCCACACGTTCTGCTGTGAGAGCTGACAGTGATCAACAAAGTGAGTAGCACCACCTCCACTAACTTCTTGCGATCGTCTGCAGTGTCAGTTCATGGTGGGATCAGAGGGATTCTAGATATCCGTCATAATCACGACCATGAGCAAAACGGTGGGCTGCTCTCTCTCGATCATGGCGCGTGCGGGTAATCGGCCACGGCTACTGTGTTTCTGGTTAGACTTCTCTGTAGACTGCATTGTCATCACTTTAGTACATGTATGAATCTATTTCGTCCTTGAGAGATGTTGCCGAGTGCGGCTGAGAATGAGGAGAATGACCTCCTCCAGACAATATGCGACATGAAATTGCGTGTGCTTTTAGCTTTCAGCGACACGAGCAGAATAGATTAGAGGCCTATTCAATGTACCCGGCAGAAAGAGGCAGAAGGCAGAAGGGTACAATAAAAGGCAGAAACCCAGGAAGACCCCCGATGACTTGAGGCCTTGAGTGTGTTCAGTGCGAGCTAGAGGTGCCAAAAATTGACATGTGTGAAAAATTGACACAAAATTGAGCAAAAATCGGCGGCGCCGACAACCTCCATCACATGCTATCACGATGATAGCGTTGAACACAACATCCCACTACACCATATATATATGCTATAATAAAGTAATAATATACTCTCTAGACCAATTTTCGACGTAGAATTCAATGGTACGGTCGGCCGCTTACGATATTGGATGTGTATCGACGTATCTGGTGCTACATCTACAGCTTGCCATTTTGTGTCAATTTCGGGAGAATAATGTGGATGATGTGATTACTGGCAGTTGGGAAAGTGGTTTTATCTGTGGAGACGTTGGCAGTGTGTCGGTGGCAACAAATTCAAACAATGTTCCTCGTCCATAAATTCAAATTCAAACCGATCCCCTCTCGGAGTATAGCAGTGCTTGCTATGCGATGTAGCGCATAAATCACAATCATAATATTTGAAACAACAAAAGCACTCTCTCCCGTAATATATACATTGCTCCTTGTCCTCATGAAACCTAGACACCATACAAACGAGTATGTTCTACGCAGCATTCTAGGCGACCTTGGTAACATTCAATCTGGAACGGACGGCAATCCATCCAAGAATGATGTTGGAGGAGGTATTACTACAACAAGCAGGCAGCTACACGCCACTCAGCATTTGTTTGAGAACTCCTCTCGGCTTGGCACCTGTGAGATCCTAATGAAGTCTCTTGATGAGAAATTTCAAGAACTTGAGGATGAGTTGGAAAGTGGTCTAGCTAAAAAAGTCAAGAAACAGAGGAACATGCTTAGGAATGTCATCACGCCTATGTTAGCGGCTACAAAAGTATCCACTGAGGCAGCTGCAGCGCAACTTGCTCCAATACCATCCGTCAAGAGATACAACGAACAGCAAGAGGTGCGCCGCCGAAAAGCTGTGAAGGAGTGTACACATCCCGAGGAGCAAATGGTGAAGAACTTTCTAAAGGAACAAGCATCTTCCGCCACGGGCGCGGGGAAGAGGAAGACTCCAACAGTCACACCTTCCAAAACGCCATCTTCTAAGCGCACAACTCGAACTAATAAACACAAGTCTCCGTCCACTCTTCAAGATCTTCTCCCTCCTCCTCAGTATGGAGATGTATACACTTTGGGCGAAGCTGCAAATTATGGCCACGATCTCTTGAAAGATGATAGAGCTAAATCGACTACTGGCAAGGCACCTTCAAAAAGCAAAGTCTTCCAGGCTATGGTTGATGCCAAATACGTTCAAGCTTCCAACAGAAGAACCTTCTTTCGTCGGCTGGAAGAATTGCAATGTGAACAGAAAGTTCCTCTCGACCTGCCATTCAGTTCTGCCGGTAGGCCTCCAATTATGACTGACAAAGAGCTGAATGCTGTTGTTGAGGATCAAATGTCAAAACTTCATGGCTGTGGCTTCAAAAGTGATGACATTCAGAAAGTGCTTCTCGAGGCAGAAAAAGAGAAGCAGTTGAAGCGGGGTATTATGCCAAGGGAACGTGAAATTAGCCGAGGTACGGTTGATAACTACAGAGTTCAAATTGCTAATAATGCAAATGTGTCACTCACGCAGAAGACAGTCATCAAGTCAACTACCCGTGCAACCGCCGAGAGCTCCATCCGTGCAGTGCTGAGCCTCCTCACAGTGATTGCATCCAGTCATTTTATCCCAGTTGATGAAGAGTGCCCTGAAATAAAGAGCCAGTTGCGCGATGCAGATGATAAATGTCGCCTTCTCTATGACATGGTTGTAGAAGCACTTGGAGGGGTGTCGGTGTATCCTGTCAAGCCCGAGTACATCTACTCTACTGATGATACGACATGCTATATATTCGAAGGAAAAGTGAATGGTAAAGACAAGTGGACATTAGTGTCAAATGATTCAATCCGGAAGAGTGGTACAAAAGCAGTATACCGAGTCGAAGATAACAAAATGATGAATGGAATGCGCGTCAAGCTTACCTTCACTTTCTCTGCTGCTGGAATGTGCGCACCACTCTTTGTTACCGTGAGCGGTCTGAGCGAAGATGAGATGCCAAATAAACCTTTTTTGCACATGCGAGTTCCTGGACTGTGTATTGGGGGGAGGCGGTGTTACGGTAGGAAATAATGGAGAGGGGCATGTCTTCTTCATGAGGAAGATGGAGGGAGCGGACAGAATTCGCTACGAGTATTACCAACGAGAAGTACTCATACCCCTTGCCAACATTCTTGGAACATGCACACGCGATGTCTTGATAAAGGAGTTGGGAGATGCTGCTAGATGCATTCCCTGATCTGCTTGAACAAGTCAACAAGTATGGCCGGATACCCGAAGCAGTATTTGATCATTACGGATTTGCTCGAGACGTTACACCCAATGGAGATGAGTACATTCGACCAGATTCAGTTAGGCAGACGCATATGCGTAGATCTGAGTTCCTGTCCAGCGAATTTCAAGCTGGCCTTCGCTATCGAGAGATTCTTTGTTATTGTCAACGTCCTCGTCACTATCAGAGTCAACAATAGAGCTAGACGTAGAGGAAATGTCGCTGTCTTCATTCGTCAGAGAGCGCACTTTCCAGGCTCCGGGTAGGCTTTCTTCTTCATCTGATTCATTATCGGACGAAGAGGAGGAGGAGTGGTCGCTCTCCTTTGTGGCAAGGTGTTCGCTGGATGACGAAGAAGAGAAAATATCAATGCATTCTACATCTACACTCTCGCTCCCTGATGAACTGTGGCTATCGTCCACTGATTCATTTCCGGGCCGATGATGATGTCTTCTGCGATGATGGAAACGTGCAAATCTATTCATGATGGGGTGGTTGTGTTGTGTAGGCATCAATGAGAAGATAATACTCAGGCAGTATCAGAAATAAATAGTAATAGTGGGAGGGTATTATAAGAAGCCAGTAGGTTGGTAGCGGTAGCGTAAGGCAGGGAGCTACTGGGGCATCATGGTGAGGAGACCGCTTTTGATTGGCGAGTAGGGACACTGGCAGGGACACTGGCAGGGACACTCGTAGGGACACTCGCAGGGACACTCGCAGGGACACTCGCAGGGACACTCGCAGGGACACTCGGAGGGACACTCGGAGGGACACTCGCAGGGACACTCGGAAAGCCGTCTGTCCTTGATGATGTGACAGATGGGTACCGCTTTCTTGCGTTGGATCGCAAAAATGAGGCCTCAGGTGCAGTGCGCGTTAAACTCGCACTGAACACACTCAAGGCCTCAAGTCATCGGGGGTCTTCCAGACCAGCCAGCCAGGTGGAATTGGATTCCTATGACCGTATGTATCTAAGGATATCCCCCCTTGATGAAGGGTAACCCTCCTATTGTATGTGAGCTGAGTGAGTGCAAATGTCTTCCCGATCTTTTCCCGCCAGCTGATGCTCAAATTTGACATCAGTGTCCGCTTGGCTCGCAACTAAGTATCATGTGATGCGGAGGAGAAGGGACTGTGGGCTAAATATTGCAATCCGAACAGTAGTTCATCTTGTATCCAACATGTGTGGAACTGCCAAAAACGCACTGAGGGACGATGAATGAAGCAACCCAGCCACAAGTGCCTCAGAGGCAGTAGAAGACAATCACGACGGAATGTGATTGAGCAAGAAATTTCTGATGAGTAGTAGTAGTGACGTAGTAGACCCTTTTATTGCCGAACGGGAGAAGTTGTCTGTGATGTCACGACCCAGCAGCTGATTACATCCCTCCCATGGAGAACTTTCTTCAAAATATCCAATCGTTGGTGTTGATGCTCTACAACTACCGAGGGTATCACAAAGCATGTGGTATCGAGACACCGAATTACTCAGAAGCCACCAAAATTCTACACACAGTGGCATCGACAGTGAAGGAGAATGAAAAACAATCTTAAATGGCGTCGATGTTCCTTCGGTCGAACATGGATTGTCCGATATGTCCCTGGCAGGAATTATTAATAGTATCGTAACAAGGATATATTCCTCCTGCAGAACCTGGCTTCATTTGGCGAACATCAACGAACTCGACGAAGAGGAGAAGCATCGCGTGGATTCTGTCCGCCGCACTCTCAGGGCGTGGTTCACGAATGCAATGTGCTCATGTGACGTGTTATCTTCTAGTTGGCCATTAATTGGATTGAGGTTCTTATTTGGGAGGCAAGGAGCTGGTCTGGAAAAGATTGGCGCCCGCCGCTTCATCATGACATTGCTATGGTCAGCCAAGTGGTCAGTAGGGGCGACTGCTTTGTTGTGCATTCAGATCTATGGCAAGGATTATACTGATTTCGTGATCAAAGGAGAAGAAGCAAATTTAAACATGGCTGAAAGCACAGCTGAGCTTTTCGGATCTCTACAGGGCTGGGAATTGTGGGCGTATTTCATGGCCTTTCAATTATCGATGGAAGGAACGATCAAGAAGGTGAGAGTTGAATATATCATTCTTTGCTTTTGACTATCTCTTTTTAAATCTGTCTAAGTCTCCTTTTGATGCGCCTTGAAGGGGTTGATGCGTGCGATAAGCGCTTGGATAGGGATCATGCTAGTATGCTTCATGGTCGTACAATGGAACAAACTCTATCAATCCTTATGCTTGGATTGCATGGCTAACTGTGAATCTATTCGTCGGGAACTTTACTGGTAAAGGAACAGGCATGTCCGCATCTTGGGAATGGAATATGATACACCATTTGTCTCGTTCTACTACAACTTGACAATGAACATCATCGGCATGAGCGCCTTCTATGGATCGTACAGTATCAACGCCGGTACTGCAAGCAGGATTCTTGCAAACTTATCCGGCATCGCAATGGCTATGCTTGTATCGATCATACCGCCATATTATAGTGGCAAAGATCCACGCTTTACTATAGATTATTGTGAGGAGCTGCTGAAATGGCATCGTTTTGCAGCTCTTCATATATCGAGAACCGCGAGATCAGTCAGTGATGCAAATGGAAGACGATGTTGGGAACTACAGGAGAAAAGCAGAAATGATCATAACCGATGCTGGTCGATGGGAAGCTCTCACACTCACATACTTTCGACCGCCGCCTGAACTGAAGAAGATTTTGAACATTCTCATTGCAGAAGAAGGCTACTTGATTGCAGTTTTCAAGCTCCTCGTTGAAATAAAGTACTTCCAATCTCAGGAATACGATCTGGTGAAGCCAGCTTACATAGAAGCATTGGAGGGGAAAGACAAGACAGCACCCGCTATATCCAGGTATTTGAATGAAGCGAGTGATCGCAATGGTAGGCTCTTCCTTTCGTACTTGAATAGGATGGCTCGACTACGAGTACTCCGTGAGAAGCTCAATTCATTTGATTAGCAAGTGATAAACATGAGTTATACGTGAAGGAAAATTGAATTAACTAATACCCCAAACAAATGTGACGCAAGCTTCGAAACGACCTCCTCCTGTGTCTTGATCGTTAACTTTGTTCCACCTCTCTCCTTTTCACATTACAACGCGGCAAAACAAACGAGTGCATGAACGATAATTGACGAAGCTGTTGCAAAAGGCACAGCTAGCATGGCTGGGTAAACTTCCCACAATCCTCTCCCAGGTAGTAGTAGACCCCCACCATCGACTCCAATGAGTTTCAGCATTAGTAGAAGCAGGTGCAGAGTAGATCCAATCATCATTCCCTTACGAAGACGTGATATTTGATTTTCATCGCCTTCAGCTCCACTCTCAGCACTTTCCTTGAGGCAGAATGCACACACTGCACTTAGAAATGTGAATGCAGATGCAGGCCTAGAGAGACGCTTTCCCAATATCGTGGGTACAGTAGCTAATGGATATGGAGAGACAATAGGAAGTATTGTGAACCAAAGCAGGCCAGCTGTGCATAATCCCCAAATGGAAGCATTATTGTTGGATATCAGCTGAGGGCTATCGGGGTCGCTGCATGGCTTTGATGGTCCAATACTCCACAGAGATCCAACAGTTCCTCTAATTACTCGAGATGCACAACTCCTAATGGTCATTTTGTTCGTACCGATACTGCTTCTCCATGCAAATAACGCTAGAAGTCCATTTGTTGCATGAATTCCCGAAGCAAATGCCTTCAATTTCCATGTATATAAATCGTAACCAAAAGCGAATTTGGATGCAAAGGCTGTAGATGACGCCAACCACATCGATGCTACAGCTACTGCAAGATTGAGTCTTCTTCTGATGGTGGAAGTAATATGAGTAGAGTCCGGAGATGATAATGCTGATATTGTTGCATATCCGACCGGCAGCTGGAAGGCAAACGCTTGAGACATTGTCAATACATTATGTCTCAAAGTACAATCTGCAAATTTAGGATCAGGATGATAAGATAGAGCTGTGACCGATCTGTAAATAAGTGAATGTTTCTGCGTGAGATTATATGGCCAATTGTAACATCATTCCGGCGTGTATAATGTATGACAACTCTACTCACATCAAGATCCATGCGGCAGCACTCAAAACGCCCATCATGACACGCTGAGCACTTCTGTAGAGATGCCTCTGCGATTATTAGCTTGTGACACTTCATTAAATTTTTCTTGCTTGGCGTGTAATGAACCCCTGCGTTGTTTGATTGGACGGAATGTCAAGTGATGGCACGACACATGCCGGATCAAGATATCTTTCTGATGTGGAACAAAACAAGGAGGCGGCACATGCTAATGCTGCAAGCAGCAAAAACATATGCAGTGATGTCATCATAGATGCTGCAACCAACGATACTTAGCAGTATTTTCCTCTTGCTACCATATTCATGTTTTACCACAAATGCATGCCTATGCGACGCAAGTCAGAAAAGCAAGCGGCCCTCAGTTGTTGAAGAGTGTGTAAAAGCCGCAATGTCTCCCGCCATCTCTCAGCGTGAATGATGTCATAAAATCTTTCCCATCAACTTCATCACCATGGCATCCGCAACCGACAGCACAAGCGTAGGAGGAGAATCCTCGGTGGCGCCTATCCAGATGCTGGTTGCCCTCTCTGATCTTCCCAGCGGGATACTTGACGCATGTAGCTAATTATCTAGCTCCACCATCACGAGCATTATTTTTCAGCCGCTCTCGCCACACATCAAAACTCAGCTGCATCTGATGAAAGGAACACGGCTATCGTTGGCAATGAATTGATCACTCTGGATTTTGGAGACATTGAGAAAGATCTGGCGGCAAAATTGTCAGATGGAGATATCAGCGCAGTGCTGCAGTGCATCGATGCCGTCAACAGAGTGAAGAAGTTGAAGTTGACGAAACTGTATAAATATAACCGGCGCAGGATTGGAGCGCTGCGTGGATCCACAATAATCGAGCAGATTGATCTCAGTCTAGTTGGAAACAACCAGAGTCCTCGGACTTAGACCACATCCACCTATCTCCTTTAATCATGTGATACCCATTTTGGGTGCATTATTGAGAGGGAGGGCTCTTCGTTGAGGCATTTACAATTTCCATATGAGTGGCGCGCGGAAGACGAACGAGTTCAATTTGAAGATTTTTTTGGACGATACAATGAAATGTTGGTTAATCGCGGTGCTAGCTGTCTCAAGTGCAATGCAAACCTACCCCGGGAAGAACGGATCTGGATTGGTGAAAATAATCTTCAAAACTACACGTGCTATGAATGCCTGAAACACTACTGTGAACAATGTAAACACGATGACAGTGAATATGGTGAATATATGCTCAACTGTTGTGAAATGTGCGAAAAGCAACTTTGTGCAGATTGCGAAACAAATATACGGTGCATTGGCTGCGAATTTGACTATTGTGTGGGTTGTATGGATTTCACTGACTGTTCTGGTACTGGTTGCGACGCAGACATATGCAAAGATTGCATCGCATCAGGCGATTACAGTGAGAAGTGCTGGAAATGTGAGAGATACTTTTGCCATGAAAATTGTGTTTTGAGCAATCGTTGTGATAGCTGTAAGAAGAATTGTTGTGATGACTGTGAAGAGGAATATGAATATGATTGGCCTCAATGTAGACGCTGCTCGGAATGCTTCTGTGACAATTGCAACGAGAAGAATGGCACTGACGCAATACGATTTTGTGACGATTGCGACACGTGCTACTGTGGTAAATGTCGGGTTTCTATGTGCCAAGAGGTAAAGGCACACAAGAGTTGCGCTGGATGTATCCAATTAGCTGGACCTTTACTTTTGGAGGAGAATCAGACATTGCGCAATGAAAACAATGAGGTAAAAGCTGAGAACGCAACACTAAAGGACACGAATAGGTATGGGCATGAACATATTAATTGGCTGAAGGAGCAACTGCAGTATCAGAAGAAAAAAGTCAAAGATCTAGAGGAGAAAACGAAGCAGCTCAAGACTGGTAAAGATGGATAATAGCCGCACTTTCTAAGTCGAAAGTATTATAGAGAGCTTTTCATCTATCAGACTCTCGAAGCCACCCTATATCCGCCTCGGCAGACGTTTGCTTCTCTCTAGCGTCCGCTCAATCATGGTGGCTACTGTTTTTATCAATCATCTTACATTTGCTAGTGCGTGTATGTAAAGGTCGCAACGTCTTCCACCGTCTTGACTCTTCGCTGCAACAAATGCTTCAAAAATCTTTCCCATCAACTTTTGAAAAATTATCATGGCATCCGCTCGGAATAGCAGCAAGCGTAGGAGACTCTTGGGTGACGCGCGTTGTCTCTCTGATCTTCCCAGTGGGATATTGACGCATGTAGCTAATCATCTAGCTCCACCATCACGAGCATTATTTGCAGCCGCTCTCGCCACACATCAAAACTCAGCTGCATCTGATGAAAGGAACTCAGCAATCGTCGGCAATGAATGGACCACTTTGGATTTTGGAGACATTGAGAAAGATCTGGCGGTAAAATTAATTGATGCAGATATCAGTGCAGTGCTGATGTGCATCAACGCCGTCAATAGACTCAAATGGTTGAAGTTGACGAACTGTATAAATATCCCCGGCGCGCCTCGTTGGGGAACACCAAAATCCAAATATTTATCCAGAGCCACCTATTTCATGTGAGTTTGTGCTGCCAATTTTAGACAGCATCATTGAAGCAGAGGGTTGTTCGTTGAGGCATTTACAATTTCCATCTGTGTGGAGTGCGTGGGGAATGGTAGATTATGAACAAATCCTTAGGCGCTACAATGAAATGCTGGTGAATCACGGTATTAGCTGTCTCAAGTGCAATGTAAACTTACCCCCAGAGAATGGGAGCTGGGGTTGTAGCAGCTATGGAAGTCAAAAGTACACGTGCTATGAACGCCTGAAGTACTATTGCGAAGTCTGTACAGACGATGACGATGAATACATGCTCAGCTATTGTCGCTTTTGCAAAAGGAGGCTGTGCATAGATTGCCAAAAAAAGAAAAGGTGCAATTGCTGCGAATTTGACTTTTGTGTGAATTGCACAGATTTCACAGACTGTTCTCGTTGCGGAGGCATATGCAAAGAATGCATTGGTAAGAAATGCTGCTTATGTGGGGATCTTTTTTGCGACGATTGCCGAGATGAAATATGGACTCGTTGTGATAGTTGTGAGAAGGCTCTTTGTGGTGACTGTGCAGAGGAATCTAATTGGCCTAAATGTGATGAATGCCTGGACGACTTCTGTGACGATTGCAATGAGAAGAAAGGCACAGACGCAATACGGTTTTGTGATGATTGTGAGACGAGCTACTGTCGTAGATGTCGGGTTCATGTTATGTGCCAAGAAGATGAGGGAAAAAAGAATTGCACTGAATGTATCCAATTAACTGGCCCTTTACTTTTGGAGGAGGTAAAGAAAGTTCGAAAAGAAAACAAGGAGATAAAAGCTGAGAACAAAAGACTGAAGGACACAAACGGACATATGCATGATCATATTAACTACCTGGAGAAGCAACTGCAGCGTGAGATGAAAAAAGTCCAAGAACTGGAGGGGAAATGAAGCAGAATAAATAGGGTGAAGCAGAATAATGGCTTTTTGGAATCTACATAGCAGAAAGAGGAGATGAATAGTGAGGCAAGCAAGAGAAAGAGAGATGTAGATGTTCTTCTCTGGGCAAAGTGAAAGCAAGTAGTTATAATAATGCACTCATGTGCCAAGTATTACTTGAGGTTCACTATCTTTAACAACGATTTGCTGAGTGCAATAATGAATTCAAGGGTCTAAAGGACGAAGTGGACGGGACGAAGAATCAGAATAAAGAACTGAAGCTTGAAAATCAAAGAGCTCGAAGAGAAAATCAAAAGCCCGACAATCGGACAAGAACGATACGATAGGATTAGTCAAAGAACACGCTTTTTGAATCGATCTGCACCCATCAGAAATGTGGGAGGGTGAAATGATGGCGACGAAAGAGTTTAGAGGATCTTGACTCCTACTCCCCAAAACAGCGATACGACACCGTCCGGTATGATGACGTCATGAGCCAAATGCTGCCCTCAAAATTCTACATAAATCTCCCGATTCCGTCCCGATGAGTGGAATGATGCATACCATCAACACCATGGCCGCCGCAAACGTTAGCAGCAAGCGAAGGAGACTCCTCGGTGACGCCTCTCTGGAAGATTTTATTAGTTGCCTCCTCTCTGATCTCCCCAGCGGAATATTGACGCATGTAGCAAACTATCTAGCTCCGCCATCACGAGCATTATTTGCAGCCGCTCTCGCCACCAATCAAAACGCAGCTGCATCTGATGAGAGGAATTCGGCAATCGTTGGAAATGAATGGACCACTCTGGATTTTGGAGACATCGAAGAGGATTTGGCGGCAAGACTATCAGATGGAGATATCAGCGCAGTTCTGCAGTCGCAGTTTCTGCAGTGCATCGATGCCGTCAATAGACTCAAAACGCTGAAGCTGACAAATTGCATCAACATTACCGGTGTCGGATTGGAGCCGCTGCGTGGATCCACAACAATCGAACAGATTGATCTCAGTCTCTTTTATGATCGCAAGCACCCCGATTTTTGCCCGGCGCCGCTTATATCATGTGAGTTTGTGCTGCCTATTTTGGATAGCATCATTGAAAGGGAGGGCAGTTTGTTGAGGCATTTACATTTGCCATCTGAGTGGAAGGGAGATTTCCAATTTGATCAATTTCTTAGGCGCTACAATGAAATGCTGGTGAATCGCGGCGTTATCAGCTGTGTCAAGTGCAATACACACGTACCCCCACAGGATGGGAGCTGGATCAACTTTTCTGGTTGGGGAGATCAAAACTACACGTGTTATGATTGCCTTCAGCACTACTGCTACACATGTACAAGACCTGCTGATTATGGCGATACCTTTATGATGACAATTCTTTGCTATTGCGAATTGTGCGACAAGCGATTCTGTCCCGATTGTAAAAAATCGACAATGTGCTCTTGTTGTGAAAAGGCGTTTTGTGGGGATTGTAGAGATTTCATTGGCTGTTCTAGTGCTGATTGCAATGCAGAGATATGCGATCAATGCGTTGATGAGGCCGATGCTTATGAGCGATGCTGTAAATGTGATAGGCATTTTTGTCAGGGTTGTAGCTACCATCTATTGACGTATTGTGGTAACTGTCAAAAGTCTTTTTGTTATGACTGTCGTCAGGAGGAAGAGGACCCAATAATGAGTTGGCGTTCTTGTGGACGTTGCAATTTCCATTCCTGTCCCAACTGCTGTAAAGAGGCGCCAAAAGGCTTAGGCGCTAGACGACTATGCGAAGAGATTGTGACTATTGCAGTTCATGAATAGAGGTTACAGGCGACCTAAGTTGCAAGGGATGTAGGAAATTAGCACACAAGTTACTTTACGAACGTTCCGCCGAGATCAGAGAACTGAAGAAACGAGTCAAAGAACTCGAGGAGAAAATGAAAAACATGGCAACCTGAAGCTGATGGCATTGGTGGAAGGAAAAGGAAATAATGTAAAGCACTCAAACTGAATTCTTTAATTGTGCACAGATATTCTGAAATATCAATTGTATATTCATATCGAGACAAACAGAGGCGTACCGAGAGATATTGACCTTCATTGTCATGCTTCATCGATTGAGAATGCAATCCGAATCAACTGCATCGAGAGTCGAGAGAGACACACCGACCAGTGGCTACACGGATCTGCGTGCGTGGCTAAATACCAAAGAACTCCTCTTTCAACTTTCAATCAAAAATGACCACAAAACGAGAGCCACCATGATGGAACAACAACAACCGCCGCCGCTCCCCCCTTCCCTGCCGCCAAGCAGCAGCAGCAGCAACGACATCGCAGCAACAGAGACGGCAGTCGCCGTGGTCAAATCATCAACGGATGAAATCGCTACAGCAATCATCAGCTCACCTCCGCCACCAATTTTTCATGTGTTACTCCTTCCCGGCGGAAATATCCAAAAAGAAGGCTCAGACGAAGCAACCAACAACAAGCCAAATGTAATCATCGATGACTATCTCTATCAACGCCACGTCTTTCGAAAACAGGCTGCGGCTAGATTGCTGCGTCCTCCTGCTTCTGCTGGCGGTGGTGCTGCGAAACTCAAACGAGGAAACACATACTATCGACGGCGAGATTTCACTCAATTTATTGGCGTCACCTCTTGAAGTTGCCTTGATCTCTTGCTGTGTCCGACCACCGACTGATGATAACAACAGCAACAAAGAACAGCAGTCGTCATCATCATCATCAGCAACACAGCGATCACGACTGCATCGACCAATTCTCCCATCCAACGCAGACGAAGAGAGCGATGCAACATCATCCATCGCGCAGCAGCAGCCATTGGACACTCCGCGAACCATCTCCATGAAGGATCCTACTGATCTTCATACAAGCAATAACGCCAACAACAGTAGTAGTAATGAAGTGGGCACCCTCCAAAAAGGACAAGAGGCTCACTTTTTGAAATTATTGCAAATGTATTGTCCGAACTGTAAGGAGGGATTGATGTATCGAAGTTTGGTGCTGGAGATATTGCAGCGTACTGCTGATTGGGAGAATGGTGTCCTTCATTTGAGTGCAAGTGGAAGTGGTGATGGTTATGATGGGTCGAGATTGATTAGTGGAGTAAATGTTGCTGATGCTGTGAATGTAACTAGCTATGGTAAAAACGTAGGAATCGGACAAGTTGGATATACATTTCGCAACAGTTTCATTCTGGATGGTACATTGGCAAAGTAGCTGCAATTATACCACATGGTGGTAATTATACTACTATTACTACTGCTGCGTCTGCTACAGCTACTACTGTCAAAGATCGACGATGTGTCTACAATGATGGGGACGAAGAAGATTTAAGTTTGGAGGAATTGAAGCATCTTGCCGAGTTGGAGGAGTTGGATCGTTATCATCCTGATAATGATAATAATGATGGTGATGAGCATAAGAAGATGAAGAAGGAAGGTGTTAATGGTGGTGTAGTAACCAATAGTCCTGATGGTAGCGGGGATGTAACCAAGTCGGAAGAAGGGGGGAGGACTGAATCATCGACTGAAGCACCCGAAGTAATATTATCACCTCCACCACCACCACCACCGACAGTCAATCGTGCAAAGAGCAATCATACAGTAATGAACACCTTCCTAGCCGTCGGCGGAATGAAACTATTGGCACGTTGGTTAGTCGAAGCATACACCGTCGTACAACCACCACCATCGAATCAACCAAACAAGAGAAAGTCATCCTTCACATTAAAGACCGAAGCAGCAGCGGTAGTCTCCCCCTCATCAACCGGAGCACTACTATTACCACTATTGACATTACTCAAATCCATACCGTTCGATAAAGACATTATCGTGGCATCCTCCATCCACAAACATATCAAACGGTACAAAAAGGCATTGGATAAATTATCCAAGGGGATGGATGCACAGAGTTTGAATGAGGTTGTTCATCCGATTGCCGGGGGTGGAAGTGTTGGTAAGGCGATGAGGGGGGTGGAGGAGGTTATGAACTTCGTGGAATAATGCTACTGCTGCCTTGAGTGCTGCTGCTGCTGCTGCTGCCAATACTACTACTACGTCGCAACAGGATGATGATGGTGAAAGTAATAGTCATGAGAAGCAAAAACAGCTTGATCCATACAAGGAATTACGTGATCAATTACAATCACGTTTTGATGAGCTAGCAGCATTTCATAATAATCGAACCAACCCTCCAGAGTGGGTACCCAAACACGTGTTGGGTGTCGTCATGGCATCTCCCAAGGCTGCACCAGCGTCACCTACGGCGTCATCCAAACCTACCCTCAACAACAACACCTCGTCGTCATCAATGAAATCAAATCATGCACCTACCAAAACAAATAACAATGAATGGGGGACCAATCGAGCTTCCGCAGCACACAACTTGCACGAGAACGTTTTTTGGAAGGGTTCCGGAAACAAAAGGATGCTGTTTCCTCAACAACGACAACACCAGGATTGGGTACCAACAAGTGGACGGGTAGTCCTCCCGAAAAGATGCAAAAGGTTGCACATGGTAATGACAGGTCGTCGTCTTCATCGAAAAGAGTATGCTGGGTGGATAAACCGGTGGGGAGGAAGGGCGTGTCGCCTCAACCTTTGGTTACGGAACGTGTGTTTGTGAAGGAGGAGGAGTATGTTGAGGAGGATGAGGAGGTGAATGTGCATATGATGTTTGGTGGGGATGATGGAAATGGTGATGAGGATGTGCCGATGCAAGAAGATGGGGCTGGTACCTATCAAGGCGATGGCGATGCTGTGATGGGAAGAGAGGGAATAAAAGACGATGATCAGGAAGATAGTGACCTTGATGATATGTTTTAACTTGGACATTTATGATTATGAATATGATGACTGTATACACTCCAAGAGCAGATTATTCAGCCAACGTAAAGTCTTCAATAGTACATTCCTGATCCAGTGATAAGATGGAACGTAACTCATCGTCTTGGGATGGACTGTCTTTTTCGAAAATGTCTGCAAGATACATCAACTCATCATCGTTGAATGGCTGGATCTGGACCTGGTGGGTAATATTTACATCACTAGATCTGTGCGTAGTGTTAGCCTCAGCCTTCTGCTGTGTGCTGGCAACTTGAGTTTGAGTAGTAGTCGTAGCAGTCTTTTTTGTTGCTTCATCATTGTCACCGACTAGTTGAACAGATGACGACAAGGAGACGGAATCCTGATTGTGAGATTGCACATCGTATTTCACGTTGGAAGAACAGTATTGGAAGACTGAGTCTTGCTCTTGACACTGATGCGTACAATCTCTTTGAGTAAGTCAGGCCGCTCACGGAGGAAGTCCTTGTGTTTCCAGTTGTCTCCTCTTCGAAGGAAGCCCCAAAGATTCAGCTGTCGCGTCTAGATGTGCAGGTGAGGTTGTATGAGCGAGTTTGAGAGGGAGAGGGAGATTGTGAGAGGATGATGATACATAGTGATGAGACAATGCAGCAAGATCAAGCAACGTTGAAATCGAATGAAGAAGAAGACACTGTGTGACCTCTACTGCAACTGCTGTCAGAATCAGAACACTTACAAAAGATCGAAACTTTGTCTGATTGAAGAACATTGGCGTAAGATCATTCATCATGGCATCCTTGTTGTGAATTACGAATCCATTGCCATCCGCTAGCCAAGAAATTGAAGAGCTGACTCCAGAAGCACGTGCATACTCGAGCATCTCGTAGAGTTTGAAGGGGAACGCCTGCTGCTGCTGCTGTTGTTTTTTCTCGTTCATCTTCATGACAGATTTGGTTGGATGATGATGATGCTGCTGCTGCTGAAGATGACACTATATTCGTTGATCACGTGACAAACACGTCCCTGTTCCTGTTCCATGTATGACTTGTTGTTGCGGTGATAACGCCCTATTCTAATCCTATTATCTACGGTTGCTTGCAGGCAGTTGTTGGCATCCCACTTCTTATGCAAGCTGTGTGATAGAGAGAGAGTGGAAGTGGAAAATTCCAAATTCCCGCAGGTAGCCTTGGCCTGGTAAACTTCAACCGGCATTTGACTGGCGGGCGGTGTTCAAAACGGATGTGTTCAACCATGGACAAGAATTTGCAGCTACATAGCCGGCCAGTTCGAAGATAGACCTACCTTGAAGTTGAACGGCCTGTGGACATTAATGGTACCGTACCGGTAAAACAAAATGCATGTAGAACTAATCTGTGGGTTCGCTCACGACTCCCTAAGTACACATGAACATAAGTAGATCAGTAATTTTTTAGGTCAAATTCAAGTGTTGATCTAATTAATCTAGCTGCTTCGCCTCAAGATTGATCAATGCTGACTTGATATTGAGATGGGAATGGGAAGTTGGTTTGGGTTTGGTGGTAGTGATTGGCTTCGGCTTGTTTGGATTTGGTGTGATCTCACTCTTGTCCTGAACACTATTGGTCCTTGTTATTGATAACAAGTGACTGCGAGTGTGTACAACTTCTTGCCAAAATGACTGATTGCAGCACGCAGTAGTAAAGATGATAGTATATCAAAGCATCACTTCAAAAATTCTTTTATCATTTACTTACACACTCATATTGTCATCGAAATATCAAATAAGTAGTAGGTCAAACAGCTTGATCTGATTTGACTGCATATTATCACCTATCAAAATGCTCATTTGATCAAAATCTGTGGCCAAGTCATTTACTTTGAATGTATTGGAAGTCACCAAACATCTTGGCCTGGGCAGCTGACCGCTCTGAGTATTGTCTTGCTGCTGCAGAGATACGCTCGGCCTTATCGCTGTCGCCGTAGCCTGTGTCAATCTTAGACTGCTCTAGTAGCACGGCGTACTTGACTAGTTTCTTCGTCCTGGCTCGCTGCCTCGAGAACTCAAGTGAGATGAGCTGCTGCTCTAGGCCTACTATGCACAGCTGTGGGTCGCCAGCTGATTCTCCTGAGGCACCGGTAAATCCTCCCTTCATTTGCCTGAAAACGGCGACTTCCTTCCGAGCTTCCGCCTTGAAGATCTCTTCGTCTTCACCTGTGTACCAATCCTGTGGCTCGTCTTCGGTGATGCCATAGCAGAAGAGCAACGAGCTGGGCTGGAATGAGACCGATCGGCGTTGTTTCTTCTTGAGATTGAGAGAAGGCAGGGTGCAGTCATGACGTTTGTGCTCGTGCTGGCTTTCTGTGTCCATGGCCATGGCACAGTTCCATAATGACCGTGGCGACTCCTCAGACTGCGCTAGCGAGGGCAGCGGCCGCTCATTCTTGTAGGAATAGGTGAGTAGCTTTTGTTGATGCTGGTAAGCCATGATTCGGCGGAGTGTGTTGCGCTTGAGCTGGTGTAAAAGAAGTGAAGTTGTTGATACCACCTGTTCATGTGTTCATGATCGAGGCGAGGTGTTATCACTTCTTCGAAAGAATTGTGCGAAGTGTATAAACGTCTGCGGACAGTTTGTGATCGTGTTGCGCTTGAGCTTGTGTAAAAGTGAAGTTGATAGGAGTATTGTACCACCTAAATAACCTGTTCTTGTGTTCATTCACGAGCAAAGTGTTCATTACTTCTTCTTCGAAAGAATTGAGCGACGTGTAAACGTCTGCGGACAGTTTGTGATCGTGTTAGTGTCAGACTCGGAATCACATCTTACTTTTTGCAGTTTGAAGACGAAGTAGAGCAATTAGCAAGGAGCTTGTTTAGTAGCAGCGCATAACGACTTTGGAGGCGACCCTGATCTTTGCTCTGATCGTAGTGAAACAGAATTGATATGTGTTTCGGTTTCGGGGGTGGGTATCATATGTACTAACCTATCTTTCCGTAACTCCGCACAACCCTTTTGTTGCTGGGGAACCAAACATACGTCTCTTATGCAGTACACAATTGAAGAATCCGCAGCCAAACAGGACAATTGGTTACTTAACATTGAGACGTTCAACGCGTGAACATGCGCTTCAAACCATGCATATGATAACCATATTTAAGTCGAATTAATGCTTTCATGACGCCTTTACCTTTTGCGACCAACCCTCACCTGGCGTATCAGACAAACTCCTCCACGTCTTGTCCACTCTATATCCATTCAATATCGCAACAAGAAGATTCACATTAGCAACAAAAAAGAGAACCGATGCCATCCAAACTTGCCGATGCGATCTCCACCCCAACATTTCCAAAGTAAATGCGGAGCCCAACCACGTGAGAATGGATACCAATAGTAAACTCAATGATAAAAGCATTCGTCGTGAGGACCATTGGATGCGATCTGAACATAGTGGTAGCAGACAGAGGTACCAAGTGAAGTATTGTGCGGTCATGACTTTGTTGAATGCAACGAAGCAGAATGTTTGACAGAATAGTGCAAATGTCAAGTCGTAGGGTGCTATGCCCAAACTCGAAAATCCAAGTACTATTTGGGGCAAGAATAATGTTGCAGTGTTAGTAGATTGTGCAAATATAGACACATGTGATTGAAATACAGAATACAGTTAGAAACAAATAATAATATGTAACCACTCACTCAATATTTGTGGAATCAAAGGAACATTCCCAACCCAAGTAGAAGGAGCAACAACCTCCGCACTCGCAACCCGACCCCTCAACAAATAAATCCAATACCAATACATGGAATAATTATGTCGATGGTCAATCCGTCCAAAGTGATACAATAATCCTTCCTCCAATGCTTCGTGTCCGTAGTAGTGGATGGCTGCATAGGTTGTTCCGGCCATGGTGAAAATGGAGCTTAGTAGGAAAAGAATGGAGCTTGGTGTAAGGAAGAGGCGTTGGATCCACAGTAGGGCCAGCATGAGTATTTTTATTGGATGCTTCCATGGAAATCCATCCCCCGATTGTGGAGTACAACACATGCAATTTTGAAAGTAGGTCATTTGTTCAGATAAGGTATGTGTCCATCCTTGGTCTAGTTGTTGTTGAATAGTTGATGATGATGCATCATTTGAGCCATTGTTGTTTCTGTCGTTGCTGCTCACAGGTTGACAACGCCGACGTTGCTGCTGCTCCTGACGACTAAAGTTGGCCATAAACGACACTGTATAAATAACCGGATAGAGTTTGCAATGTATACCAATTCCATGTAGAATGCCGGCTAGACACGCCCGTAGTGGTATTGACATGCTGCGCTTCGTCTTCGTTTGTAATGATGTAAATAATTGTTTCATGCCATTATCATTTTTTACAGTGAGAGCCACTGTGAGCAGAACAGGGAGCAAGACTACCAACGCTTCCGCGGAGCCACGTGTACAAATGTTGATTGGAAGAGGGTTGTACAGCCACCATAGAGCATCGATGAATTCTGACGATAGATTGATGTGCTGTGAAATATATTTCTCAATTATTGAGTTGTGCTGCTTTGGTTGGTCGTCTTGTACATCATTATTATTGCTGCGTTGCTTTCGACTGCGAGCACGTAAAATGAGAATAATATATCCACAAATTGCATCCGCCATACAAAATAGAATTTTCCCAAAGTATTTGGTCGATAAAACCACCGACCAAATCAATGATACTCGCTCTATCTGACGACCACCACCACCACCCATTGGCAACGAAAGCAACGCAGCCAAAAAAGGAGTATAGCGATACGTATGTCGTCGATACGGACTCCGTCCCTCCGCGACGTGTGCAGCGGCATCTGTAAAGACATCGTAATCTATGTCGGTGTAGCGAACTCCTGGAAGTAGGAGGCCATCGTCCATTAGGGCTGGGAGGGCGATGAGTAGTATGAGCCGGAGGAGGAGGCCGTACAGGAAGTGCTTGGTTGTCTTGCTTATCGTCATGGTGTCGATGTATGTTTTGGATTTTTGTGGTGACAGGTGACAAGCGGGTGACTTTCCTCCCGCCTCAAGCCTGCTTTATCTCACGCCTCCTCCTTTCGACTTGGACTTCGGATGGAAAAAGCTTTGATTGGTTGCGCTGCAGTTGTTATTTGGTTCGTCACAAGCTTTTTGGTTGAAGAATTAATTCCTGCGCGGGCATCCTTTCGATGTCAGCTGTTGTCTGTAGAGTTTAGGAAGTGAGTGATGTAAGACTACGGTGACTGGCTGTCTTTATACTCACTTGACTAAGTCTAAGTATCTTTATCATTATTTCTATTTTTCTTGGCATATATAATATGTATGGTTATCATTTAGAATCTAAAAATATGACCACGACTATTGAGTTGTTGTACTCACAACTTTTACTTCACGTCGTGTACTGAAATATGAA
Organism: Skeletonema costatum; assembly: GCA_018806925.1. Classification (NCBI taxonomy): domain Eukaryota; phylum Bacillariophyta; class Thalassiosirophyceae; order Thalassiosirales; family Thalassiosiraceae; genus Skeletonema; species Skeletonema costatum. Next base: position 25,465 of record JAHBBA010000682.1, on the reverse strand, counting down.
AATTTGTCTCGCTTCTACAACCCCTGAAAAGGCCCGGCCCCTCGTGAGGAAACAAAAACTTAGCAACCATCAATGATTACATTGGACATGTCAACATTAAGTTGCTTGGATATCATGCCCATAAATGGAGCAATTGAAAGTTGATCAGCTTTCGACTTGGGAATCACCTTCATCGCATAATCGCCTTCTCCTCTACCCACACACCTTAGAGTCAACTTCTCAATCGACGACGATGGCAACTTTCCCTCCATCTCAGAATGGATATCACGAGTCACTCGTATAAACGATTTGAAAAGTGATGAATGATGCACTCCTCTGTCGCTAAAGATTAAAGAAAGTTCTTTCAACTTGTTGCAGAGTAGAATCCTGCGGAATAAATCACTGCTCTGACTGATTGTATTGTCGTTGTCAACGCTGCTGCCACTACTGCTGTTAAAGGTAGATGGCTCTTCACCAAAGACAAATGATATCCTCTCGAGTGTGGACACTCCCCGTTCAATGGCAGGAATGAGAGCAGCCAAAAAGGCAGGACTATAACTAGGATTATGCCCCCCTCGCTGCCGCTCATCGAGACAATTGACAATCTCCAATCGCTTCAACTTGGTACATCGACATAGACTCGCCGACAGAGTATTAAAATTATTTTGAGAAAGAAAGTTACACTTTTCCATTAAAAATGGAGTAAAGTCCACAATCAATTCTACCAAATTGACCGCCCGTTCGAGACCGAGGGCCAAGTAGATGAAAGAATCTCGGAGCTCGTCTTCCCAGTCGCCTGATCTGTGTACTTTACCTGTGGGGAATTTAATTACGAGACGTTCCAATACGGGGAAATTAATGTTGGCCAGAACGTTGGAGGTGTAGTTATTTATACGGCGGTGGGGTGGTACAGCTGCTGTGATGGTATCATCGACGTCGGAGGTAGCACCATCGACAGCATCGGCCACTTCAAAGTGAGAGACTTTGATTTTTGGAAACACTCCATTGGGATTGTGCACTAGAATATTCCGAATAGCATGGCACGTCTTGGATAGATTGATGGTTTCTTCGATACATAAAAACTGTTCCACATTGACGATGATTGCATCGAGATTGTTCATATCGACGAGGGTGGGAAGAGGGGGGCTGATGTTGGCCAGCCTCGCCCTTTTGGCTCGGCGGCGATCGTCGTTCATACTGCAATTATTATAGACTCACGAAGAGATTACTCGGCTCCGATCTTATGTTATTCCAACGTGTCAAGTGATCACAACCGCCATGGCCGTGGTCTGCCGTGGTTCATGAATTGCACTGAACTCAGAACTCAGAACTCAGCAACCACAACAAAATGAGTTGGCGGAAAAAAACAGCTGGAGTTTGACATCTGTCAGCGAATTAGCGAGTCTAAGGGTTAAATAAATCAATAGGGATACCAAAAGCTTGTAGAGAACCAATACCACGGCACAAAGTTAAATACCAGTGTGACAATAAGTACAAGTATGTACATTCTCTTCATGATGAGTTAGGTATGTACTTATGATGTACACAGTCACAGTACATGCTTATTATGTACTATGATGTGAGTGTGAGGTCATCATGTCACGTTCAAACAAGCAACATAGATTTTGACGGATGCACTTCATTCAAAACAGAAGAAGGGATCCAGAGAGATCTCTCTCTCTTTCGATGACCGATGATCGCCGATGAGCTGAGTTACATGTATTTCGGGGGCGGCGATTTTACTCTTCTCTGGGAGAAATGGCAGCTACAGATGCATGCCTATCATGCTCAAACCTCAAACACAACATGAATTAGTCACTCTTAATTCTAAAGCCAAAGCGAAGGTAACGAGGAGCGATACAATCTACTACTACTACCTTCTACTTCTACCCAGAGTTTGCATTGCTGCTAATGCTGACTCCCTCTGTGGACTATTGCTGGCGTCCACAACTGCCTGATGTGCACGAAGAGCCAGGTCAAAGTCGTCTTGGCTGACATTTCCTGCTGCATGAAGCTCCCTAAGAGCTTTCAACGAATCATCATGCCCATTCTTGGCAGCGGATGAAATGTTTCACTCCTCTCTCGATCCTCCCTCGATTTACTTCGTACACCCCAAGATTGTGTCTAGCTTTGGGATGACCGCCAATAGCAGCATCTTCCAGATGTTGTAATCTCTTTGCCACTTCCCTGCCAACACCATTCCCCTCTCTGTACAAAAATGACAGGCAATAATGTGCTTCCGCATCACTCAATTCAGCTGCCTTACTGAAATACTTGAACGCACTCTCATAATCACCTTGATGGTAGCATCTTTTACCCGCTTCTCGTATTGCAACTGGATCGTTTACTTCCATCCTTCTCGTTTTATAGCCTTCGATTTCTACATCCGCTTTTGGCTCCGGCTGTCGACAGAATGGACATGACCTCTTTCCGAGCTTCTCTCCCACCTCACATTTTATACCCGCATAATAGCAGCCTATGCATATCAGCTTAGTACAGCATGATTGCATCATGGATTTCTTCGTATCAAGTGGTAGTGGTAATATACAGATGGGGCATTCCCCGAGGTGGCTGCTTTCAGGTTGCCTAAACAAGATGTTGTCGCGTGTTTCAGCAGCCCTACTTTTACACTCTTGTTGGTGCCGCGATCTATGGGCATCCTGACATTTCATGCTGCAGTAATGTTGAAGATCGCAGCCATCACACTGCTTGGATTTGATGTTGCCAATATCAACATCTGATTCAGTTCCTGTGATACTACCGCATGAAGCGCAATGCATGTTGGCCAATAATAATAAATTTGTTATCACCGTCCGCCGCTGAGGTTACATAGATATAGTCCTGCTACTGCTACGGATGGGAAAGATACTTAGTCCCTCCTTGCTTGTTGTTTGTGGCTTGTGCATTGTCGCCTTCTCTTGGCTCATGTCGCGGACAGCTTGAAAACGCTGAGCGTGGTGGCTAGCTGGTTCGCAAATTCCGATTCCGTGTCTGACTTGTGAGATCCTGTCCGAGATCCTGCACATCTTGAAGACCGCTTATTAGACGTGTGGTGTTTAGTTGTTACCTAAACACGAACCCTTAACCCTAAAAATAGCAGAAGAAGTCAGAGAAGTAGTATATATGTAACAAGTACTGACGCAGTTGAAAATTTGACAGTAAGAAGAGCTGCTGCTGCATTGGATGGCGAGGAGAAGGAGGATTATGCCACCCTCGTTTAGAGCAGCCAGTGTCGCAAGACGTAGACAGCAGGGAGAAATCATCATCTACCTCTACGCCGAATAAAGGAGTCATCAAAAGAACTTCATCTCGGATCTCCGCTGCACAGCTGTGCTCAGGATTTCTCATCTACCATACTCAGAGGCTTGAAGGACGAGGAAATGCAGCTGCAGCTATGAGGAAGCCAAAACCACCCGAAGACGAAGATTCACGATGACGATGAGCGTGATCCCCCAACGAAAGTTGCCGAAAAGCAGTACCCTTACAACAAGTTATGTTCCGATGATGGATGTGGAAACAAATTTCGGCGTAGATGAGTTTGCTGCGGACATGGAGGAAAGATGCAATGCAGAAGCGAGGGACGTACAAATCGAGCTAGGAAAGAAGGAGTGTGCATTAGGCATGGAGAAAAGGTCAAATGATGCAGTAGTGAGAGATGTAAGAGTCAAGCTAAGACTAAGAATGGAGTCGTGTGCAACAGGCACTAGGAAAATCATTATGCAGCAGCGAAGGATGAAGAAAGCAAGTTCAGCAAGGAGGATTTTGCATCATGTATGGGGCGAAGCTCAAACGATGGAGCTACAGCATGTTCAGAGAGGAGGAGTGTGCATTGAACATGGAAGAAATGTCAAATGATGGAGCTTTGGTGGACGCAACAACACAGCTCGAAAGCACACTAGCTGCTAAGCACATGAGCATAAGAAGGTAAAGATGCATGTGATGTGTGGTGGGGATGATGGCAATGGTGATGAGGATGTGCCGATGCGAGAAGATGGGGCTGGTACCTATCACTATCAAGGCGATGGCGATGCTGTGATGGAAAGAGAGGGAGTGAAAGATGATGACAAGGAAGATTGTGATAGTGACCTTGATGATATATTTAAACTTAGACATGTACATGTATGATTATGAACTATAAATATGATGACCGTATACTACTCCAAGAGCAGATTATTCAGCCAACGTAAAGTCTTCAATAGTACATTCATGATCCAGTGATAAGATGGAACGCAACTCATCGTCTTGGGATGGACTGTCTTTATCGAAAATGCCTGCAAGATACATCAACTCATCATCGTTGAATGCAGGCTGCATCTGGACCTGGTGGGTAATATTTACATCACTAGATCTGTGCGTAGCGTGCGAAGTGTTAGCCTCAGCCTTCTGCTGTGTGCTGGAAACTTGAGTTTGAGTAGTAGTCGTAGTAGTCCTTGTTGTTGCTTCATCACTGTTACTGACTAGTAGAACAGATGACGACAAAGAGACGGAATCGATTATGAGATTGCACATCGTATTTCACGTTGGCAGAACAGTATTGAAAGACTGAGTCTTGGCATTGGGGAGCGTGGAAGTGAAAGCGCAACTCTGGCAAGGCAACCACAGCCGCAGATGCAGCTGCACTGCCGTCATTGTATGTATAGGAGAATTGCGTAGGATTTGAATCTGCTCGTGCTTGGGAATACGAAGAGCTTCTCTCATCGGCAACGGCAACGGCAACGACGACCTTTTCCGCCTCTATATTCACACGCTTACCCTTCACCTCAGCTGCCCTTTTGCTTCCAGCAGACTGAGACGAGGCCGTCGCCTTGATATTGCTGGACCTGGATGAACTCATCCTCATATTTACCTTCGTGGCGCTCTTGCTCTTGACACTGATGCGTACAATCTCTTTGAGTAAGTCAGGCAGCTCACGGAGGAAGTCCTTGTGTTTCCAGTTGTCTCCTCTTGGATTGGTGCGAAGGAAGCCCCAAAGATTCAGCTGTCGCGTCTAGATGTGCAGGTGAGGTTGTATGAGCGAGTTTGAGAGGGAGAGGGAGATTGTGAGAGGATGATGATACATAGTGATGAGACAATGCAGCAAGATCAAGCAACGTTGAAATCGAAAGAAGAAGAAGACGACACTGTGTGACCTCTACTGCAACTGCTGTCAGAATCAGAACACTTACAAAAGATCGAAACTTTGTCTGATTGAAGAACATTGGTGTAAGATCATTCATCATGGCATTCTTGTCGTGAATTACGAATTCAGTGCCATCCGCTAGCCAAGAAATTGAAGAGCTGACTCCAGAAGCACGTGCATACTCGAGCATCTCGTAGAGTTTGAAGGGGAACGTCTGCTGCTGCTGCTGCTGCTGCTGTTCTTTCTCATTCATCTTCGACAGAGGTGGTTGGATGAGGCTGCTGCTGCTGCTGCTGCTGAAGATGATAATTTGTAATAGATTCTTCCGTCTACAACAAGAAAGAACAGAACTGAAGAATCTATTACAAATTATCATCTTCAGCAGCAGCAGCCTCATCCAACCACCTCTGTCGAAGATGAATGAGAAAGAACAGCAGCAGCAGCAGCAGCAGCAGCAGACGTTCCCCTTCAAACTCTACGAGATGCTCGAGTATGCACGTGCTTCTGGAGTCAGCTCTTCAATTTCTTGGCTAGCGGATGGCACTGAATTCGTATTCACAACAAGGATGACATGATGAATGATCTTGCGCCAATGTTCTTCAATCAGACAAAGTTTCGATCTTTTGTAAGTATTCTGATTCTGACAGCAGTTGCAGTAGAGGTCACACAGTGTCTTCTTCTTCTTTCGATTTCAACGTTGCTTGATCTTGCGCATTGTCTCATCACTATGTATCATTATCCTCTCACAATCTCCCTCTCCCTCTCGAATTCGCTCATACCAACCTCACCTACACTTCTAGACTCGACAGCTGAATCTTTGGGGCTTCCTTCGCACCAACCCAAGAGGAGACAACTGGAAACACAAGGACTTCCTCCGTGAGCGACCTGACTTACTCAAAGAGATTGTACGCATCAGTGTCAAGAGCAAGAGCGCCATGAAGGTAGATATGAGGACAAGCTCGTCCACGTCCAGCAATATCAAGGCGACGGCTTCGTCATGGTCTGCTGGAAGCAGAAGGGCAGCTGAGGTGAAGTGTAATACGCGTGTAATATAGAGGCGGAAAAGGTCGTCGTCAATGAGAGAAGCTCTCCGTCTTGACAAGCACGAGCACATTCAAATTCTATGCAATTCTACTATACCTAAAATGACGGCAGTAAAGTTTAGAGCGCTAGAGTTCTTCGACACTCCTAAACATCGCCTCTCCCCCTTCGCCTCCTCCCTCTTCTAACTCGTCAAGAGGCTCCCTATCGCGTTGCCTGATGTATGATGTAGTACTTATAGAAGTAGAAGACTCCTTGCTTTATGGTAGAACCCTAACTTGCTCTCGGCCCCAACAACTGCCTTCTCCGAATGCTGAAGTTATTCTGTGACGCGGCGAGTCGAAGCCGAAGTATATGCTGCGGCTGCAGAGTGCGTCCTCTGACTTCTGTTTACAGCCGCCACAAATCTAAACAATACTGAGCAAGACACCTATTACAGATAATCTGCACCTGAATACCTCTCTTGTCACGATGCAAAAAGCAAAAAGCAAGTCTTGTGCATGTCGGAAGTCTTGTGTAGAAAAGTGAGCAGAACTTCTTTTTAGTTAGCGGGATGCGCACTTCTGACGTTACACAATATGAGTTCCTACGAGTTGACTATGACGGGGATGCCCCCTCTTCCGCTTTCCTCTTTCTTGCACTTACGCATATTGCTTCCTCCTCATCTTCTTCTTGCAAAAAAGTCAGAGGATCAGCTGCTGCAATCGACCTACAATATCAATGAGCATCGAAGCTTGCTCAACACAAATCCATCATGATAACGTCAGTAAACACATCATTCACCTATCTCCTCCTCCTCCTCCTCGCACCATCGACATCCGCATCATTCTTCTCCTCCAACAAAGACGAATGCGAACTGTACCTCGCCCCCTCCCACCTCAAAAACGCCGCCTCCCACGGCTTCGGCCTCGGCATCTTCGCCGGCAAGCACATCCACCAAGGCGAAATCTTGACTGATCTTCGTGAAGTTCTCATTCCATTATATGATTCGTCCACGCTCGATGCCACTCACCCCCCACTGAGAGAATATCTCTGGCCGGCGGTAGGCTGCGTCCCGGAACTTGCAGTGCACACAACTGATCGCACCAAGGCATTTTGGTTCGGCGGTGGTATCAGTTCCATGGCACCCTGCACCAGTAAAGGATTTAACGTGGAAATATCTGCCGGTGGGAATTTTGCCGGCGCTCCTAGATGGAATGTCGTGGAAGATTCAGACGGTAGTGTGCCATCCAGAGATGATCCTCATGCTGGATCGTATTCATATCGGCATGGCATGACGTACATTGCTGCACGAGATATTGCCCCGGGGGAAGAGTTGGTTGTCGACTGTACAGATGATAATTTTGATCATTTGAGTCTTCAGAATTACAAACGAATCAATTCGTATAAAGCGGATGATGGCCACATGTGTCTTGATAATGTGAGGATTGGAGAGTCACAAGTTGCAAATGCCGGTAAAGGATTGGTTGCTGCTAAATCTATATCCAAAGATGATATTGTGCTATCATCTCCTGTCGTACCCATCCATCGTCGAGACTTATTTGGAGACGGAACTGGAACTGGAAAAACTGCAATATCTGGTATTAATAATTATCAACTCATGCTCAATTATGCTTTGGGTCATGAGGATTCCGATCTGTTACTCCTCCCCTATGGACCGTTTGTGAACTATATTAATGGCAGCGGGGGATCGGCGGGACAAAAGGCCAATGCAGTGTTGAAGTGGCATAAGACTGGAGAGAAGGAAATGGAGGCACCACGAAGATTGCAATTCCATCATCATGAGTTGTTTAGTGAGTATGCCAAGGCGGTAACAGAGACGCATGGCAAAGGACTCGTGATAGACATCGTGGCACTTGACAATATTGGCGCTGGGGAGGAGATTTTCCTGGACTATGGTGAAGCATGGACAAAGGCATATGAAGAACATGTCAAGAGGTATCAAGCACCATCCGATGCATCGACGTACCGCACGGCAGATCAATGGTTCCACAACAAGAAACTCAATCCAAATCCAGAGTTTCTAAAGACGGTAGACGAACTCGCGAAAGATCCTTATCCGGATAATTTGCAGACTATTTGTTACTACGACTCTGATGCAAAGATTGAAAAAGTGGATGAAGAAACAAATACAAGCTACGCTGTGTGGAATGATGATGCGCCACCCCACGAATGTATGCGACCTTGCAACATACTCGAGCGATACCCCGACCCAGAAGACGAAGACCGAATGCTTTACACTGCAGAAATGATGCACTTTGAGGGAGAAGAGAAGTATTGGTTTTGTAATATGAGACCAGGGAAGCATATTGCACGTGATGTTGACTATGATGGGATTCTTATTGTGGATAAGGCATACACGCACGATATCTTCTTGGAGCAAGCTTTCAGACATGAGATTGGTGTGCCAGATGACTTCTTTCCAAGAGAGTGGTTGAGGTCAAAGGTGCGCAGGAGGGCGGAACAAGAACCGACTCGATCAGATGTTGGTGACGAATTCCGACGTAAGAAGACCAATGTTGTGATTTCAAGGAAGTCGCCAAAAGAAGAATTGTAATTATGAGTGTTTGGAGGAGCAACTAATGTAATATATTATCTATGTTTCATGTTCATCTACTATGTATTATCTACCCATCTGATTAAATACCCAACACGGCTAACTTCATCACTCACCAATAAACTTCTTTATCGCTAGAATATACGCCTCTACCCTCGACAACTTTGGATTATCATCCCTGAGCCTCTTGGCCAAGTGAGAGAGAATTGCATGGCCCAATCGCAGCGTTCCTACTTTACCAAGCACTGCACTTGCGGAAAGGCTATGCAGCAGAAAGGAAAACACTATGTTAGATCAATGATGAAGCAGACAGCAACTTGCATATGACGATATCTACTTACCAGCCGCCATACATTGCACCAGTTACGGATGGCAAGAAGGCATCACTTCCAGCTAGGTACAGTCCTGGGATATCGGTGTATGGGCTTGTAGTCCACTGCCTATTGATTGGAGCAAACATTTCCGGCACGCACTTCGTTCCATAACTAAGAAAAGACGAGTGTATTATGAACATGAGATGTGATGAGGACAAAGAAAATCGCAAAGAGATGGTACAACATAGGCTTACCTGCCACCTCGGTATGAACCGAGGAAAGTTTCCTCAGAAAGAGGCGTGCCAAGGTGATAATACTCAATCCTTCCTTTCACCTGGGGTACATATTCCAAGAGAATGTCCAGGAGGTGGCGAGTGAGCTTATCCTTGAACTCAAGGTAGTCTTCGCCTCGATTCCTCACTGGTTTGTCAGCCCACTTTTCGAACCACTCGTAGAGCCCATCTGAGATGAGAATACAGTTTGAAATCCCAGGGAAGCGCTTTTTCCATGCTTGGTCCTTAGAGCAAGGGAAACCGATGTAAAACGGTCGGTGGACGGTGCTGAGTCGGATTTTCAAAGTATTTGTCGAAGGCTGAGTCAAGATCGTAGCCATTAAAGTACCACAAATTATGATTCGGTAGGCCAATCTCTTCTGCATCGCCTCTGAGCTTGCAAAAGAGGAAAACGTGACCATTGCTTTGACGTACTGTACGTTGAGTAGGATCATGAAATTTCTGCACTGTTGGTAAATCCTGTGGAAGAAACTTGTTATAGAGATTGTACACAGAGGTTGCGCATACAATGTTCTTTGCCCGAATTTCCAGGACTGGCACTTTGGCAAGATCTTCATCTGATGAGCATTCCTCCAACTCATCGGTATTACTAACACGCACTCCCACAGCTATGCCATCTTCTATGATAATGCCAGTTACTGTGGCATCAATTAACGCCTCGCCACCAAATGAACGAACCATACTTGTCAGCCGTGTCGAAATATTCTGCGTTGCTCCAACTGTGTAGGCTCCACCATTAAAGTAGTGAGCTGCCGTTACTCCATGGGCTGCAAATGTTGCCTCTTTTGGCTGCACAGCGTAGTCTCCTGTGAATATTCACATGGTGGAGATTCTGTTAGACGTTACATAAATGAAGAAGATACAAAGAAACAAGACCAAATATTTCTTACCAATGGGATGAAGTCAATACTGCCTTGAGCCTGCGAATAGTGGGATCTACCTCGTCACCCTCTGGCGCTTTGGGGCAGTTCTTGATCAGATCATCAGCTGAATAGCCCAAAGATAGTACGGCATGTTGCGCATCTCGTACTGTAAGCTCTGCATACTTGTAGAGCTTCTCGACTTTGTCTCTGACCAAGAATTGCAGCCATTTTGGAAGAAGACGTGATATCCCTAGCGCTACAAATCCATAGTGCCTTGAGTAGGAATACATGAGACATATGATAAACGTTAGAATGTTCGAAGCAAAGAAGAAGATAAACTAGATGTTGCATATTCTCGAACTTACACGTCGAGGCAGATATCAAGGAAGGTGTTCACTCGCTTCTTCAGTTTCTTTGTTGGCTGGGTCAACGATACTGCCTACTACTGAATCTACTGTGCGAGATGTGCCATCGAAGAACTTGTGGCTCCACTCATTTGGAGCACCCTCCTGGACGAACTCATCCTTTGGAAAGACAATTTCATCATACGGTCTGGAAGAGATAGAAGGAAGGAAGAAGAAGATGACAAGATACGTGAGCATCTTGTGATAGAAAATTGCACAAACATGACAGACAGGACAGCAACTTTCACTTACGCTTCAGATGGAAATGGAGTCCAAACCTGCTTATCACAAGACATGAAACTCATTATCGCACCAGCTCTTTTAGTTGGATCGCTCATTGCCTTGCTAACATAGTGTAGTCCTATGTGATTGGAATGGGCAGGTGAAAGTTAGACCGGTAAATGCTGACAACAAAAATTAAGTGCACAAAGATTCATCACATACCTGTATCCCACTCGCAGCCTTCTTCTCTGAATGAATGAGTGCACCCGCCGGTCACGGAATGTTGTTCCAGAACCAATACTCGTTGGCCACTCTGAGCCAAAAGATTGGCAGCAGCAGATCCACCACTACCACTCCCGATTACGATCGTATCAAGATGAGTTGGTACTTTCGAGGCACGAAATCTATCAGCACGTCTTGATTGAACAGGTCGAGGACTCGGCCAGCGGGTAATGTAGAAGAGAGATGCCACAATAAGTAGCGCTGGCAGGAAGAGAGCAATTGCCACGATGTTGTTTCGAAGGAGATAATCTGTGAATGTTGTAATCATGTTGTTGTTTTCTATTGTCGATGTTTTCTTTGTATAATGCTACTGTCGAATGTGGTTGAAGCGAGTTGTCAAAAAGCGAAAAGCATCAGCGAAAAGCGAACCCCAGAATGATGAGAACTGAGAACCAGAACCCGAATGTCACAACAGGTACTCACACTTATCTACATACTCTGCATGCAATGTAAGTGTAAGAGTATGTACATACAATATCTTTGACAATGATTTACTTCCTCCAACAATTCGGCCTCGCCTGCATCAAAGCGTTTGCTATCAACCTGACAGCGACCACCCCATACCCAGCAGGCCCAAGGGCGTCTTCGGGCACAGCCCGGGCCCCTCCTAGTTTAATTTCTCCCTTCTCTACTGATCCTGGTGTCTAAAGAGTAGCTAATAAAATAATCTCTCTCAACATGTGGGCAATCCGCTGTGGATGAATGAACTGTGGTATTGTACTAAAGTCCAGAGTCACTGTAGGCTTGCTAATTATGTACCTAAAGCTCGGCCCGATCCATCCGCTCCTTTTACTCTGTTACGAGCTGTCTGGTACTCAAGGTGTGTCCACTGCGGCACTTGATTTCTCTTATTCGTCACGGGCCGGCCAATTCAAAGGGGTTATCCATTTCTTCATGGGAACCTGGGGTTGACTCTGCGCGTTTTTTGCTAGCGAGCGTTTCGTTCGACTTGTTGAATTATTCAACAAGTCGACGAAAGATTTTACATACGCGCAGAGTCAACCCCACCCAGGTCCCATGATTTCTTCTTACCATTTTACCCCGAACACTCCGTGGTCAGTTGATTTGTATGTACTGACTGCTTCATTATTTCTAATACATAAGTATGTATTGTAATCCTTTGAGTAGCAGCAATCCAAGCATGTCAGCAAGATCACGCTCCATCTCACCCTCCACGTCCATCAGAAGCAGAAGTGACTCCTCCCATGACAGCGACTGTGTCGACTCTAGCTACGCAAATCCTCGGTATGCCGGTTTATCGGAGGAGGAACTAATGACCATTTGGGAACGTAGAAACCTGGCCTACTTTGATCGCCGGCAGAGGCTATTGGCCGAAGACGAAGAGCGGGAACGTCAACAGCAGGAGCAACAAGGTGGCGATATGTGTGGAGATGAATCAGAGACTACTCACCGCACTGACCTGGAGGAGATGCATGTAGGTGTGCCTCTAGAATTATCAGTACCGATGTCTTCAGTGCAGAGTGATCAGCAGCACCGGCAGCAACTTTGCCCCACCGGCAGGCTATCTATGTGCAGCCGATTTCTCCCCAATGGGAGAGAGATGACTTCTCATAACATCATGGGTGACTATGACGCGGAAAGGGCCAGTAGAGATCCGGCCTATCTATATGCATGGACGTCGTGTCAGCGTCTCGTCAACATGAATAGATCAGGCGCAACTGCAGCCGGCAATTTCATCCCTACGAATCCACGTCTCGCTGCCTTATTGGAGCACCGAAGACGTGAGGTGGCACGTGAGAGACATGAAGAAGAAACCGCTCGGAGGCAGCAGCAGGAAGGTCACTCTTCATCCCACCGAGACCAAGGGGGCCCGCAGATCGACAAGGCATGGACGCAGAGGGTGACGCTGCTGTTCCTGCTGCTGCCGCTGCGCATCAAGCAGCCGCATATGAACGATTGCACCAGAGCGCACTTGTTAGAACAGCAACGAGGGAGGATCTGTTGCGTATGCCCAAGGCAACAGTATCCCAAAAAGCTCGTCAAGTGCAAGTGGAAGTACCGGCTCGGAAAAGAGCTTCAGTACCAGCCCAAATTGCTCTTACTTTCTAGCACTGCCATATCCCACGCAACAGCTCATCAAGTCAGTGAAATGCACTAGCTGCAATTGTACCGTTGTACACCGCTCCTGTTGCCAATGCTTTTCGTCTGCCAAACTTGTGGATGCGTTTCATTCATCCCAAGGGATGATGAAGTAAGGCATGAAGAAAAGATGCAAGATGCCGAGGATCAAGATATCGACATGTCTTGTTAGAATATTAGTATATCAGAAATATTCTCTTTGAGGTCCTGTCATTCACCAACTGGAACTGGGATGAAAATATAGAATTGATTGACTTTACGTGATGGAAAAAGTCTAGCAAGTAGATTGCGGAATTGTGGAAAAGTCTTCGTCAACATCTATTCAATTTACTCTATCCTATCAACACTCTCTGTACATAATAATGGTTATTACAATAAAGGAGCACCACCTTCCCACCCAATAATCAAGGAGCTGGATAGTAATTCGCCATTCTTTCCCAGAGCTTTTTGCATGAACTTTTTCTTGCTTCCCCTCTTGGTATTAACACCAGTCTCCACTGCCAACCTCTGCAATTCCTCCAACGCCTCCTTGATTTCAAAGGGGGTGTGCTGACAAGTCATAAGGTGAACCTGCAGGTTGTGAGAGAAACTAGAGTCATGAAGCGACTCGAGGTCGAGAGGGGAAGTACATTCCCCTGTGATAGCGCTCTTCTGGACGGGCTTTGGCACAGTACTGGCAGCATAGACCTGAAAGAGTATCCCACTTTTCTGGCCTGATCTTACGTCGATTCAATGCCGTGTTGGGAGGTCGGCATGGGCAGAATTGATGATACAAGACAAAGCGAAAGTCACTTAGCGTGGGAAAATCAGAACGGAAAAACAAAGCATGTTTTTTTGCTGGCGACACTTGGCAACGACTTGGCGTGTGTTCTCGGAGGCAATGTGAGAAAACTTCATATTCTCCAATCGTCGATCAACCTTGGGAAAGATAAGTTCTTCCAAATGTGCTGATGCTACAGGATCTTTCGCAATCTTCATGATAGCTAGGAGCTTCTCTGAGGGCTTTCCGCTTAGATTGGGAGGTGCTCCAAAAATGATACCATTCGGAGTGTCCACCAGACCAATCTCGCATCCTGCCTCAGCATAGTAGGCCTTGATGTATTTCTGGTGGATTTTCTTGTACACCTCACGCATCAACTTCTTGTATCGCACTTTGAGCTCATCCGGAATGTACTGACAAGCCTCAAAGTGGGTTCGTTGAAAATTCCTCACAGACTCGAAGGATGTTGGTCGTTTTTGAGGGGAATGAGACAGACTGCTTGGCTCTCTTGCTGCTGTGAACATGCTTACAATGGCCACATCTCAAGCCAACCTGATCTTTTATTTTGGGGTTTCGCCCCACGTCCCGGGTTGTGATCATCCGCAACGAAGACTTCAACGCACGCAAAACGAAAGAAGTTGTGTACAGGGTCAAGAAAACTTTCATCCGAAGAAATGGACAGCTTCGTAGGATGGGTGGGGATGTTTTGGTTGCAGGAGACTTGGTTTGGGTCTACGAAGTGCGGCGGCTTTTCGTCATGGAAGAAAACCCTGTGAGGGAGTAAAGTCCGGACGAACCGATGCAGTCTTCTGGTCGGAAAACATTTCTTGATGACTTGTCAATGCTGGCGTGTCATACGCTGTATTGTTATCAGCAAAATTATGCTGATGCAAGGCGGCGGCATATTGAAGCAGCTCAGAAAAACATGGATGCATTAGGCGGCGCCATGGTGTTGGTAGAAGTTATGAGTGGAGCGCTAGGACGAGGAGGCAGGAGTGGCTGCTTGCCCGCTGTGTTCAACAACGCTGACGGATGCACGGCGGCAGCCTCATGAGGAGCTTGGGCTGGAGGCAGTAAATGCTGCGAGAAGGCATCCACATGGCCACCTGTAATCGCAAGTGACTGCTGAACTACGCCAGATGCGTTGCTATCGAATGTTAGTGGTTGTTGATGCATGTAAGAATGTTTGCACCCCATAATTATTATAATCGTTGGCATGGTTTTTCGGGCATTGACACGGCGGCAGATGTTTCCCAGTCAAAATTCGAGATTTGCGGCGGAGATAACAGACATTCCTCCCTCTCTTGAATTGAATGATAGGCCTCAGCTGTTGAGCTTTTTGGACGGAGGCGGGCGAAAGTTGTAAATCCGACGACATGTTGTGAAAGGTGGAAGTGTAGAAGACACCGGGCGGCGGCTGCTCCGTGAAGTAGTAGCCAAACTGGTCTCGCCGACTGGTGTTTGGTTGTCCATTTTGCTTTAGAAGAAGGTGGTGGTGTGATTGTGTGTCGGTTGTGTTGTTCGATCGGCGTTCGATCGATCCTTGTTGAGCCCGTCGAGTTGTCGGAAGTTTCACTTCGACGGTGTTCCTCTGCGTTGCTCGGCATCTAAATTCACAGATCGCGGTTCTAAAACGACGTCTGGGAAGAGGTCTTTCCTAATAGTTTTCAAAGTCGTTACCTCACAATGATAGCAACTGGTCGTACTTGGCGATTCCAACGTCGGAACACGTAACATATCGCTAGAGATAGGAGAGCTTGTAAAAACTTACGATGTGCAAAATAACCCCAATAACCCCTTGATCTCGTTGGTTGTTTCCACGAGCGTCACTCAACCGACAGCATCTGTTTCGATGAGAACCCCTATCGGTGGGTCACAACATACAAAATCCCCTTAATTATATACCGCTCGGTACTGTCTCGAAATTATTTATTCATGATCCGGACCCTGTCTCACAGCTACATATCCGTTTTGTGTCTTCCAGACGGGTTTTATCCTCCCAATCTTCTCTAAAATACGAACCCTAAAAACTGCATAAACCGAGAAGGGCCATTTTTGCTACAACGTCAGTTTCCAGTACCGCATGAGCATCCTGCACAGGTAAAGGCTTTTTTGCTACCAGGTAACGAAAGACTTTTTGCCAACTGCCTCCTACATACCTCAAAGTGCTCCATCCCTTCCATAATAATATTGTCTTCTTCATCAAGAATAAACTTGGACAACACCCGAGCGAGACAATGTCGGAAAGATCACGCTCCATCTCACCCTCCTCGTCCATCAGGAGCCGCTCTGGCGACAACAGCGACAGCGACGAATCCGAAGACTTCACCCGATATGAAGGTTTAACCGAAGATGAGTTAAATGCCATTTGGGAGCGAAGAAATTTGGCCTACTTTGATCGCCGTCAACGCAAATTGGCGGAAGAACGAGAGCGGCAGCAGCAGCAGCAGGGAGATGACTCGGTGGCTCATGATAGCGGCAGCTCGATTTCAAGTGCCTCTGTCCAGGAGCAGTTGGGTGGTGCGGCGGCAGCGCAGAGCGGTCAGCAGCAGCAGCAGCAACTTGCCCCACCGGCAGGCTATCTATGTGCAGCCGATTCTCCTCAATGGAGAGAGATGACTTCTCATAACATCATGGGCGACTATGACGCGGAAAGGGCCAGTAGAGATCCGGCCTATCTATATGCATGGACGTCGTGTCAGCGTCTCGTCGACATGCATAGATCAGGTGCAACTGCCGGCAATTTCATCCCTACGAATCCACGTCTTGCAGCCTTGTTGGAGCTCCGAAGACGTGATGTGGCACGTGAGAGACACGAAGAGGAAACCGCTCGGAGGCAGCAACAGCAGTCGCAGGGCGGGGCTGCTCAACAACAACACAACATGATGATGGTAGATGATAACAGTGCTGTTCAAGAAATCCCCTCCTTCGCCGCCTCTGCAGCTGTTCCCACTGCGGCTCCTGCCGCTGTCGCTGCACAACAAGCAGCCGCATATGAACGATTGCATCAAGCGCGCATGTTAGAACAGCAACGAGGAGGATCTGTTGCGTATGCCCAAGGCAACAGTATCCCAAAAAGTTCTTCAAGTGGAAGCAGCGGCTCAGATAAGAGCGTCCAAACAACCCCTTCCTACTATATGGCATTACCCTACCCCACGCAGCAGCTCACCAAGCCTGTGAGTTGTGGTCACTGCAGCCTTGCACTGTATACAACTATCCCTGCCTGCCGATTCTTTTGTCAAACGTGTGGATGTATTTCTTCTGTCCCCTTGCAAGATGCTGATGCATGCTTTGAAGAAAAGATGCAAGATGCTGAGGATCAAGATGTTAAGATGTCTTCTTATTGAAGGGGCTTATTATTGTACAGGTATAGAAATAGAGGAGGAAGATAGTCGTTTATGTGGTTAGATAAAGATTGAGTTGATTGGATAATCGTTTCTATTGCGTCGAAGGCGTAGATTTCCAGAAAAGAAAAGGCATTTCTTGACGAAAATGTTGGGAAATGTGCACCTACAGTACAATAATAAGCTTTAATTTAGACTATTACTTTACAAGAGTAGCACCTATTCACTTTTCTCTACTCAAATCAACAATTCAAGACACTCCCTCTCCCCCCTTTCCAGGAGCTGGATAGTAATTTGCCATTCTTTTCCACAACTGTTGCAAGAACGTTTTCTTGGCATTTCTCTTGGTAATAACACCATGCTCCGCAGCCAACCTTTGCAATTCATCCAATGCCTCCTTCGTCGCAAACGGGACATACTGACAAGTCATAATATGACACTGCAAATTACACGGCAAACTAGAGTCACAAAGCGATTCCAAGTCCAGTGGAAAATACATCCCCCTAAGATACCGCTCCCCCGGGTGGGCTTTGGCACAGTGCTTACAATAAAGGCCCGAAAGAGTGTCCCACTTATCTGGCTTTGTCCTTCGTCGGCTCAATGCTGATTTGGGTGGTCGACATGGGAGGAATTGATGAAACAGGACGAATCGAAAGTCACTGATAATCGGAAAATCGGATGGATACACAAATACGGCCCTTTCCTGTCGACATTTCGCAATCACTTGACGCGTATTCAGAGAAGCAATGTGAGAAAACTTGGAATTCACCAGCCGGTCATCCACCTTGGGAAAAATCAAGTCTCTCAGTTGTTTATGTTCCGATGCAGTGGGATTTTCCGCAATCTTCATGATTGCCAAGAGTTTTTCAGAGGGTTTCCCACTTGTATTGGGAGGTGCACCAAAGAAAAGACCATTGGGTGTTTGCACCATGCCAATCTCACAGGCTGCTTCGGCAAAATAGACCTTGATGTACTTCAGGTGGATTTTCCGATATGATTGTGACACCAATTCCCTATATTTCGTCTTGAACTCACTTGGAATGTATTCACAAGCCTCCAAGTGAATACGTTGATAATTCCTCACGGACTCAAAGATATTGGTCGTTCTAGAAGGATAAGATACCGCCTGATTGGCCCTCCTATTCCTTTGAATGTGTTTGCAATGCACACAACGTAATCCCACCTGTCCAATGGCTTGGGTTCCACGTCCACGTCCTCCCGTGTCGTTTTCATCAGTGGCAACGAAGACTTCAATACATGCCGAACGAAGAAAGTTGTAGACTGGATCGAGAAATTGTTCATCTGAAGGTATGGATAGTCGTGTAGGATGGTTTTGGATGATGTTTGGATCCGCAATGTTATTGCATTTGACGATCCCACTGGTAATCAGACCACAGTGGAGTTGTTGGCTCGGGTCGTCTTGTTTCAAGTGATAATCGACTTGAGGACCACCTTGCACCATTTGACATTGTAAATGATCGAGTTGCTGCACCTGCTGTTGCTGGTTACCACTAAAGAAACCGGGACCACATGCCGTATTATTATTCGATGTAAGAGGAGACGCCACATTATTGACGGAGGAATGATTCACTGCTTCCACAATGGACGACGGAGTGTTCTCAGCGACAAATGCTGAGAATTGTTGCTGCATGACAGCATAGTCCGCTTGTGCCTGGAATAACTGTGCATACAATTGGGCAGTTTCGGTGCCAGCGGTGTTCCAATATGCAGCTGTGGTGTTGTCTTGAGGATGACTTGGTTGGAGAGACGACATCATGCCGCTATTGTTATTGTTATCAATATTCTTGATGGTTGTGTTCGCGGCGGCAAGATGATGATGATGATGGGTCGGCGGAAGCGGTGCCGAGTAAAATGAAGGATAAACATTTCGCTGCACCGTGAGCGGCGGCTGTGTTCCCCCCGGACACGACGAAGCTCCATTGTGATCTTCACTTGAGGGGAAGAGGGGCACATCATTATTTTTAGTGCTGCGTTCAGATTCATGTTGCACAGCGGCAGCACTGGCGGTGGCTAGGTCGTTTCCATGAAAATTCACACCCCAATCGAAGTTAGAGATCGAACATCCCCCCGGACTTGTACATTGACAATTATTCGAAAATGTCGGCTGACTTGCTTTCGGTGATGATGGAAGAGATGAAAAAAATGGAGAAGTTCCGGGCGACAAACTCTCCTCGTCTTCGGAGGTGAAGACGAATCTGTTGTGCTGCTCCGTCGTCATGTCGTCTAACTGCTGCTAAAGAAAAAATGATGATGAATACTCATAACGTCAGGAGGCAGTTGTTGTTGTTCCTTGTCTGGCGTTTGGCAACAGAGAACAGCAACATCGCATACATGCCGATTTTTCTAAGGAGACCTGCTTCTTTCATGTTCATTAGGGTTCTAGAAGTCTGACCGGTAATAAATAGGCTTAAAACTGAAGCACAGCGAGCAGCGAGCAGCGCGCATCGCACCCAAGCAATGACTCTTTTCACTCGAATACCGTTTGTAGCCCCTATTGTAAATTTCAGTTTCCCACATCAAAAATCACACACTTGACACAACCACCTCAAATCAATCATGACATCCGCCACCAGCCACAGCCGCCTTCAATCATGGCAGGCTGCCACCACAGCCAGCCATTCAATATGGCTCTCACAGCCACTCATTCAATCATGGTGACAAAAATTCGTTGGGGGCCACTTGTCGCTGCTGGATGAGCTCATAAATTATCCAAAGGCAAAGCGTTCACATCATTTGCTAGCAAACTAACATGCCGACCAACTCGCCTCCGCCCGGCCGCTATCCTACGGCCGCCTTCGACGTTATTCCTGCTCCACAGGCATCACCACCGCACCCAACCACATCGCCCTCCGCCTCTCACAGAATTCCACCGCGACGACCGAAGCTGATGATCAAAAGGTGAGTTACATGATTCATGATCCCTGTCCTGGTGATTCGATGGAGTTCTGTTTGCGGAAAAGAACAGCCCTTGAGATCGAACAACAACTTCAGCGCCGTGGAAGCCGGCGCTATACAAATTGGCCCAGCACCGTGGAAGCCGGTGCTTTACAAATTGGCCCATCATCGCCGAGGAAAGCCGGCGATCAACAAATTGGCCCTGGATACACTTAAGCTCAAAGTTAAGCGTCCTCGGACAGCGTCCTGTTTGGGGTTCAGGAGATCCATGTTCTTACAGAGGTGGATGGAACCTAGGTTCCATCGTTGAGATTGGTTAGCGGAACAGCTGAGAGTTGGGCCTGGTGCAGCGATCTAGTGATCCCTTGAGGAGGGTGAAGAGGACTGGCTAACCTCAACCTGCCGATTAAACTTTCCAATTGGATGAATGGCATTCAATACATCTTCATCTTGTAAGAAAATGTGTTCACGTCCCCAGTGATATCCAAATACTTTATAAATCTCATTTCGAGATCTCACTGGCTGTTCTTTTGATGTCGGGAGCGATAGATGCTTGTTAACATGTCTTGATTACTTTGTTTCGTGTCATCTTTCTAACAACACATCTTCCTCCTCACCTATCAATGAGAAGACGATCGAGCGATCAACCTCTGCTTCGTGTACGTCCATGGTCCATACTGTAGTGATGACTCCCTCCATCACCACTTTCTATGTGATTTCAAGACATGTCCTCCCAATGAGAAGACGAGCAATCTACTGCGCTGCCATCGTACGGCCACCGTCCATACTTGTATCCACCTCCACTCCGACCAAGCAGTCACTGTTGACGCAAGTGCTTGTGGTGGCATCGTTCATAGAAGGAGCATGATCAGAAATTAATATCTGCTATCGTACGCCCCACGTCCATTCTACTGCCTCCGAGGAAGCAGACTGTCACCCTAAGATTGCGGCCGCCTCGTCATCACTTACTTCGAGATTTGTGCATCAAGACGACTCAACGTGCAATTTGAGCAGTTGAGCAGGGCCGGCCCAAAGTGACGTTCTAAACATCCCAACATGGCGCATTTGCTGCCTCTCAAGCGAGATCAACGGGGATTGCCATTTCTAACTTGTCTGAGAGGTAGAGGTAGATGATGTGTCTTATGCGATGGATACAAATTATTGATGTAAATACTTAAAGTCACTAAATCACTTGATATTCAATCAAGTATCCTTCTGAACATGCGGAGAAGTAGGAGCAGGTAGATTCTGATTGGCACGTGCGGCAACTGCTGCTGCCGCTGCTTCTTCCGTTGCCATCTTGAACGGGCTACCACTTTGGATTGCCTCGTTGAATGCACGGCTTGCGGCAATATTTTCACGCTCCTGCTGTGTCATTGTTGTTGGGTATATTGCAGCAGTAGGAGGAGTTGGTGCAGCATTGGCGGTTGGAGGAACAGTAGGCATTGCTGCACCAACAGGAGCACTTCCATCAGCGGCCTTCTGTCCATCACTAGCACTAGCAGCAGCCCCTTCCGCTTCCTGCTTTTGTTTGAGCTTCTTTCGCATGCGATAAAAGAAACTCTCCAAACGCTTCTTATCCACACCGCATCCCTTTATAATCTCCTCCTTATCCTTTGAAGTGGGAAACAGAGTCGATGACACTAGGGCGTTCTCGGGACGTGCAAGCCAAGCTTCCACGAATGTCTTTAGATCTTCGTTTGATGGGAGGACTGCATTCTTGATCGATTCTTCCTCTCCTCCACTTCCATCACCTTTGTTTTCATTATTGTTGACATCCATCACCGCCGACTTATCCACTTCTTCCTTTTCCATCACTTCCACCACCTTACTCGCATTTGGCAACGCCATGGGCTTTTGAGGCGACTTATTCCCTCCCCCACCAGTCGGCAACAACTTCATCTGCGTAGTACTAGGCGACTTCTTCATCGTCGGAGGCGCCACCGTGGCCACCGCCGGGACAATAATATCACCCGGTAACGTCCACCTGTTGGCTCTGCCACTCTTCACATCACTCTTGGTATATCCCGCTCGTATGATAGCCTTACCCATTGCAATCCCAAATGATTTCGGTTCAATCTTCCTCAACATCATCTTTTCATACTCCCCAAACGTGTCTGAGTCCTTATTGATCCAATTCATAACATCACGTTGGGTAACACCGGTGAAATCCCTATTCATTTTCTGCAATTTTGACGAATTAGCAGCAGCACGACAGGCACGTGTGGCCAATGTCGTTCCAATGTTTTGACTGTGTTTATCCCATCCGTTACTTTCGGTGGCTTCGGATAGCATTTGCAATAACTCTGTGTCTGTTTTGGATTCGAGAGTGGAAGCAAAGGGAAGGTCATTATTATCGGTGGTGGAGGAGGAGGATTTGTTTTTTTTAGTTGGACGTGGTGATTTGATGAGGATGGATGAGTCATCGTCGGAGGTTGTTTCATCATCGCTGTTATCGTTGTCGTTGTCTCTCTTCTTCTTTGACGACTGTGTCGTTGCTGCTGCAGATGAACTGCTACCATCAAGCACCTTCACAACAGTCTTGGTCAATGTAACCTTGATTGACTTTTGACTATTCGCAGCATCAATATTTTTCGGCAACAAGAAGTAAAAGCAATGCGAGGCAACCTGCACCGTAATCCCATCACTCAACATAGCATGCTGCCCCTTCTTTAATGCCGTACCGCCCACAATGATTTTTCGTCCGGTACATTCCACTGCAAAGAAGCCACTCGAGGGTAATGGATCAGTTTGTTGCATCGATGGCAGTCGAATAATATCATTTGGTGCTACTTCCGCCGCTTTGTCATTCTCCTCTTGAGGTTTTTCGTACGGGAGATAATTCATACCGTTTAGTGCGTCCACATCGCCCTCGATACTCATTTCGTCTGCATCGTTATTATTAGTATCACCGACCTTCACTGCTGCTGCTGCTGGCTTTTTCTTTCGCTTCTTGTAGCAGCCCAACTTGCCGCCCTGCTCCCCATCTCGATAATAAATGCAACACATTGACTTGCTCAATTTCGGTCCACTCTTATTAGTAGTAGATGAACCCCCCTCGGCCTTATCACCGTCATGGCTGTTATATTCCGTCAAGCCTACAAAATTGACATCTTTGGTGTCGTGCTGTTTGCCCAACGTGGTGGGCAGCGAAGTGAGCGGAATGGATAATATTTTGGACTCATTTTCAAGGGCTACACCGACTAGCAAGGCGTAGGCGGGAGTTGCTATTGATCCACCGAGACGATTATGATTTGCTGCATCGGATGGTGGTGATTCTGGCAAGGCTGCGTCATTAATATCGTCGTTGGTCGCTTCCGATGACGACATGTTGTCATTATTCATTGACTCGTCCATAATGCCAGCTGTACCGATGGAACTACTATTATTATTCATTTCAGCATCACCCAAGTGCTCTAATACAGATACGCCGCTATGCAACGCTCTGGATGGGCTGGGTGGGGAGGCTGGCGAGGCGGAAGTGGCCATGTCGAGGCTCTTTATTTGCCAAGATTTGATGTCATTGAGAGTTGAGAGGTGAAAGTGAAAACGTGCCCCTTGGTTGTAAGGGGCAGTAACAACAGCAAAAGGAACAACTTCTTGTAACACAGGTAACACACAAAACTCAAAGATGTACATCAAGCCAAATCAAGACTAAGATGATTGCAGCTATCAGGTCAAGCATGTAGTCACCACAATTTGCCTTTCATGGAGCAGGTGGTATAATATCTGGAGGAGGGTGAGGAATAAAGGTGCGCTTGCAGTGAAAGACAGTGCTTGTAGGCCCGTCCAAGATTCGTAGCTAAAGATTCTATTGGTCATCAACGATGGTCAATTTTTTTGAAATGATATCATTCTCTTGATGAAGCATCATGGATTTCACATGTGTGTGTACAATCCTTGATATTCTCTAGTCCTTCTCTTTTGAGAAATAATACAATTTATTGTAGCTATTGGTACGGATTCCTCTTTATGGGGAGATAGGTTATCTTTAGGGGTATGTTAAGGATATGTATGATTGATGTTGTCGATGATGACAAACCAGCTTCCAGAAGATTGCAGGGAAAGAATCTTTGGAGCAAATAAACAACTCGTACATGCATGACGAGCTCACAGTTGTATAAATCAAAGTGTATAGAACACTGAAAGACGGTGCTTACAGGCTCCGTCCAAGATTCGTAGCTAATGATTCTATTGGTCGTCTAAGACGGTTAATTCGGTTGAAACGATGTTCTATTCTTTATTCTAGTGTTGTGTGCTCATCGTTTGCTTGATGAAGCATCTAAGATCTCGCGTGCGTGTGAACGATCTTTTGATGTTCTCTAGGCCGTGACAGATTGCCATCTGCTACGTTCCTTTTGCTATGTATCTATTCCCCTAAGATACGATAATCCCATTATATCCCGTAAGTACTGAATCCGTACCTAAACGTAGTATTGTTCCGTTTCTCACTCCCCTACGATTCTGCCCCTTAGTCATCGCCCTCTTCATATTCCTTCTTCTTATTCTTCTTCTTCCCTTTCTCTTCCTTTAGTTTCGCAATGTTTGAGGTATCACCTTTCCAGAAAAGGATAGGCTGTATCAATGGCCATACTGCTTGGTCCGCCCAATGCTTGCTGAGAGTATCGGCTGGGTTGTACTCTCCTCGGATAAAAGCGAATCTGATGCATCCTGCTGCAACGTTCTCTCTTACGTAGTGGTATGAAAGCATTAAATGCCTCTTGTGTAACTTGTTGTCGGGCCTTGTTCTGCTAACAGTGACAGACTCGTTGTCGCCGAGTAGGATAGGTGAACCATTTAATGGTACTCCGAGCCACATGAGGGTAAGCTTGATAACTTTGATCTGCTCGATGGCGGCTCTTGCTGCATTGTTCTCAGATCTGTAAGTAGCCCTCTCAACGGTGTTCTGCTTCTTGGAATACCAATCAATAGGAGTCCTTGTTGAAGAAGTGTAGAACGCCAGTGACAGATTTACCACTAAGGACGTCGTGCATCAAGTTTGCATCTACAAACGTGGTCATAAGGACAGGTTTTCCTCGGGCTAAGGGAAGGTTCTTTGGGAATTCCTCTCGCGTATCAGCATACGGTGAGTTTGACCAATCTTGGACAAGGAAATCAAAGTCAGCGGTGTCTGGCATCTCGGTTCGAAAGCGTATGGTACCATGTTTCATTTTGGACAGATATCCATATATCCTCTTGATCCTATCGAGGTGGCCTTGTCTTGGTTGTATATGAAAGCTGGAAAGGGTCATGACGTGGACAGCTATGTCG
>JAHBBA010000681.1:0-12295 GCA_018806925.1 Skeletonema costatum | reverse complement strand
AAATCCGTATACAGCATCGGTAGTTTGTACCCTCACAGCAACGGACACTCTTATCACCCAGAGAAACCAGATGACGGCGGAGCTGGTCAACATTGCGCTGCTGCGCTTCGGTCCTATCCCTCGAGGTTTCTTTTAAAGAGACCCTTCGTCTTCTTCTCTTTGCCACTGTCATCCTTCTTATCGCCCTTCTTGGCCTTAATCTTCGCTCCATTTCGTCTCTACCTTGCCACTCTTAGAACTTAGAACAGTTACCGACAGGAATGGTGACTGCCTCTCCAGACGCCAATCTCTTGCAATTCGTCATCAACATCGTTCTATTTCGTAGATAGACTCGTCGACCATGACGTTTGATGTTTCTTCGGGGCCGCTGTGGACGGAATTATCTTCATAGTCGACTAAGGCACTGTTTATTATGATACAAAGAGGGTGATATTTATGAGAGGACGGTATATCGAAATCGGTGGAGAGGGGGGCCTATTGCACAATAAAACAGACGACGTCTGCTTGCACAAAACATAAAATACATTGGCAATTACATCAATGGCGATCATGCTATCATAGTATCACTTACAAGCAAGAAGGTGCCGGCCTTCTCCTTCTGTGAGGATATCATCTTCGGTTTCAACTTCTTCACCGACTCCACGAAGTGATGTCGCGGCGACATTAGAGGTGAGGAAGAACGATGCGGTGGAGACAAGGAACGTAGTTGCTTTGCGGAACTGCATACGGCATCAATTTTTGTCATTCTAGTTGAATGCATTTATAATACCGCGGAGATGCTCGATGCTCGGGCAATCAATATTTTGTTGGTCGTCGGACAGTTGTCAACTTCATGTGCGAGAGACCTGTACAAGTCAAAAACCACTTCTCAGGTCAGAGATTTGAGCGATTTTACATATTTTTGTACGTATTTGTACTAGTACGTAAACCAACCGTAACAGCCGATTTTCGCCCAAACCCCCGCCGTCATTCGAAAGCAAAGGTCTTCTTCTGTTCTATTCCTGCTCGGTGTCGCCATAGAGGTCGATCTTCCCATTCGTTATTGGTCGTCAAGTCAGTGCGTTCGATGGTTCGATTTCAATTTTTTTTGTCTGACGACTTCTCAGGTCAGAGGCTCTTTTTGCTAGGCGCTCACTAACAAATTCGATTTACATAGTTTTGGTAAAATGAGTAATTTGGCCCTCCCGACGACATTTCCTCCCTTATATTGCCTCTGCCTGACCATGAACATCCAAAAGCGATCACGAACCTCATCACGCACTCCCATGCCAACATTCGGGTGCACTTTTGGGCGCAGCAAAAGTGTCTAAGGTGCTCTTAGGCCTGCATAAAGCCAAATCAATGTGATGCAAATCTGCCGTCCGCCACATGTTTGCATCAATTAATGTCGTTCTGCATTAGAGGGAGTCGTGATTCCAACTGATACAACATATGCAATGAGGGGAAAGGGGGGATACTACTTTCGTATTTGAATGGGAGTAAAAACGTGTTTGAAAAGGAGTGATGGTGATGAGGGGAGCCGGAGGGGAAGGAGAATCATGATGTATGGAGGAGACTTCTGTAGGGAGGGCAAGAGTATTTACACAATCTTGACACACGACCCTACTACTAACGGGGTTTGATGCATTATTACTTGGGGAATCGTTCCCTCTTCTTGTCCATCGGGAATATAAGAATCGTCTCTTGATGAGATAGAGGTGGACGGACGGGAGGAGGGAGGGGAAGATGATATTATAGACGTGGAGCAACTTCTATGATGAGACAGAAGGTATGTCATATTCCTATTGCTGAGCTTAAATTGAATTACTTAACAGATCTCCTAATGTTGCTTCGTTGTGGATAATATAGCGCCTTGCTCTCACAACAGATCACGTCCTAAACTTACTCTTCCCCATCATCGTCGTCACTGCTAGATGATGTGTTATCATTATCATCATCATCACCGCCGCCGCCGTTGTTTGGCGCTGATCTGCGGCTTCGGACTGAAGCAAGATAGTGGTTGTAGGCGTCCTCGTCCATGGGGACGGTACCTTCTTCGTCATCCTCTTCGTCGACATCTGAATTGCAAGGAGATGGGCAAGGAGAAGTCCTATCCCAAGTTTGGACGAAGCATCGTGATCAAGCCAGATTTGTTAGTGGGGCATTTGCCGTCTCTTCTGGTCTTTTTATACTGTACCAAAGTGGTAAGTTTTTTCACTGAGAGCTT
This sequence comes from Skeletonema costatum, assembly GCA_018806925.1. Taxonomy (NCBI): domain Eukaryota; phylum Bacillariophyta; class Thalassiosirophyceae; order Thalassiosirales; family Thalassiosiraceae; genus Skeletonema; species Skeletonema costatum. The sequence goes on along the minus strand of JAHBBA010000681.1, from coordinate 10,089 downwards.
TTTTGAGCTGCTCGTCGTTAAGACTCTTCTCATTTGTTGCGGGTGGAAACTCTTTCTTGATTTCTTCTCTCACACTTTGCACTTTATCCTTCACTGCATGCGCCTTCATCTTCTTGGTAGTGGCTTTTGCTGCAGCTTTCTCCTCATTATCTTTGATTCTCGCCTGGGTTGCTTCGAGTAAATCATCATTGAGGACTCCATCGCCATTGGCAAAGACGAGACCGCTAGTCAACCGCTTCGACTTGTCGTGATATATCTCCCTAGCTGATTTATGGGCGTTCTCTGTCGCCTCCTTCTTTTCGCGTCCAACCTGTCTGGCTTCTGCGTTTTTCGCCAAAGCAATGATACCCTGGGCTGTGACATCATTACCCCAATTGAGACCTGAGACGACAGTAGCAATTCGATCCGCTGCCGCTGCATCTTCTTGAGACGACGCTGTAATAAGGCCGGAGCCTTTGCTCAAAAGATTCGATCGAGATGTGACAACAGTAGTTGATCTACCAGTGCTACTACCACTGACACCACGCAAGGCAAGAATATCTTGTCTCTCCTTCTGTACTTCTAGCGGAGCTGACCGTAGTATATCTGGTTCGTCCAACGTGGCTCTGGTGAAAGGATTCCATCCTAGTTTGGCCAGTGCTCTCTGTGCGTTTCTTTGATTGCAGAATGATTCCTCGATTGCAGCTTTTACGACAAGGATGATTTCTGTCTTCTTGATTTCAGGGGGAAGGCCATACAATCGCTTTTTTTGGATGAACTTCGACTTGGTGTCGTAGAGTACACCCTTGAAAAGACCATTCTGGCTGCAAAAGTCATGAAGTTGCCAGTAGCTCGTCCCATACGGGACCCCAAGAGCAGGGTACCATTTGGTCAATAAGGCGTTTACATACTCGAGGAAGATCACGCCGAATCGAGAGAAAATGTCCATCAAGAATGACGAGTGGGTAAAAGATGTTTCCATTCTCGTCTACTCCGCGCTTGGTTATTCCCAACTCATCCATTTTCGCAAAACATATTTCTGAGGATCGTTGAGGTCATTGATGCGGATGTGCCGGCAGCAAAGAAGATTGGGACTTCTTTCCCATCCACTGTATAAACAGACATGCCGGGGTAGCGCTTCCCTGGACCTACGGATGCAGCTTGATCATCGCCTAAATCTACCACAAATGGGTCCTCGCCAATCCCCCATGAAGGTTGAAATACCTCCCCAGGGAAAATGATAGTCACGAAGACAAGTTCACCAAGTAAATTCGTGACAGGTACAACAGTGAAGTGGCAATCCTTTGTTCCAGTAACTTCCTGAGCTTTTTGCCCGCGTCCAACAACTTTCTTCTGGCCACCCTTGCGCTTGTCGGCAGTCCCATTCGTGTTGCTTCCAGTTTCATCAAATACAAAGCAATTTTCTGGACGTGTATACTTCAATGAGGTTTGCCGCCCAATAGCGGCAGAAGAATCATCTACAACATTCCCGTCTATGTCCATATGAACAGGCTCATCAAGGACCACTCCATTGCCAGATGCAATCACTCCCTTCTCTATGTTATTATACATGCGTTCGAATGAAGGATAGTCGCATTGCTCCTCGCGTCTCCTTGCCAGTTTCGTACCATTCTGGGCTTCCAATAATTGTCTGTTTCGAGCAGAGAATCCACGATACCACGCAGTTTCCAAGCAATGGAAGGTCGGGATCTACATCCATTCCTTTCTTCCTCTTCCAGTCAATCAGAGTCTTGGCAACAGGAGTGCCTTCAATGAGCCTATTTGCCATATGGATAATATCGCCAACAGACAAGGGGCTTTTCAACTCGCCAGCCATAATAATCAAAGACGTAAGGGCAACTTCGGTTTTGATGATGGGAGAAACTTCACCTGGTTGCCAAACTTCAAGCCTATCTGCCTTTATCCGAGACTCAATCGTTCTAAGAGGTACGTCATAATCTTCATCATCGATTTGGAATTGCTCTTTTGCCTGCTTCACTAGTGTATCTCTGAATCCATTGGCGACTCGTACTCGTTTCTTGGAGTGTTTATTCTCATCCTCTTTGATGCGCTTCTCTTCCGCGTATTGAGCGACAACCCAATTGACAGCCTCCTTTCGTGCACGATCCTTGGCAAGCTGATTTGCAATGGTGGAGTTCTTCGGTCGACCTCCTTTGTTTCTGGTGCTATTGCCCGACGTTGGTGGGGAGTTGTCCTCGTGTTTGACAGCTGAAAGTGATGTCGATGTGGCTGATTCCTGTCGTGTGGCTATTACTGGTAAATTCGCGGGTAGAGCTGGGGCTCCAGTGTCGTAACAAGACTTGATAGCTGACGGCAAGCGATAATTCCAAAATATAAGTGCGACTCTCATTCTCACGTCATGTTTATAGATATCGTGCTGTGTAAATGTGGTTGGTGTCAACTCTGACTGATGTGCAAGACGTTGCATCCCCATCATGATGAAGAGACCGCAGCTACTTGAATCACGTTGCCTTGGCCATTCGTCTGAATAATCGTAGATGCTCCAGCGCTGTGTCCACTGTTCGTATGTTTCAGATGAGCCTTCGTCTACACTAGCATCATAAAGATATTGACGAAGTACGTAAAGGTAGCCTTTGTTGTCTGAGTTGAGTCCGTATGGATCCCAAAGGCCTATCTGATTCAACTTCATGTCTGCCATGACGAAAATCCAATGCGACTTGTTCACGTTGATGGGGAAGAAAAGCCTGTCTAGGCAGAAGATTGAGGCGATGCCAAGGAAGTTTGCTGTTTTCCTGTGCCACTTTTTCATCCGACTGAACTTGTAGAACTCTTGATCTTCTTCGTCGGAGCCGCATTCGAACCTGATCAATTTATTCAAGAAATGCGTGCTGGCGAAATAAATACCTTTCCTCTCACACATGAGAATCGCTTTGCCGAAGAAGTTTATGGCTTCGTCACACAACCATATATATGGATGTAGTCTTGAGAAGTTCTCTTGCGTAATAGACAGGGTGTGTATTAATGGATGTCGAATAATGATTTCACAAGCCTGGTGCTTGAAGTTTGGAAGACGTCGATTTTGGTGTGGATATACCCTCATTGCGTAGGCGAGCTCGGCGGCATCTTCTTGTGTGACTGGTGTACTGTAGTCAAAAAGATATTCAGACGTGTGCAAAGGCAAAGATGGAGGGGATGAAGTGGAGCTCACCGAAGCATCCTCTGTAGCTGCTGATGTAGATGCTTCCATCATGTCTGGAGAAAGATGTGTCGTAGAGAGTGGCTCACTTGATGCTTGAGTCGATGCTACCGTTTCCATTGAAGCGTCCAGCTTTCGTGGGAAGACATCGCTGCCAGACTCCGACGAATTCTGGGACATATCCTCTGCCTCAGACGACACCTCTCCTCCTCTGCTAGTAGTCTCGTCAATCGGCGCAGATGTCGAGCTTGATTCGCGACCCGACAAATAATCATCCTCACAATCTTGGCATCGTATCGGGGGCATGGTTTGATCTACGATTTGTTTGCCTAACCTGTACGTGAGTTGGCAAGGCATATGAGCTTGGCGCGTGCATCCTTCTGTAGAGCAGTTGACTAGTCCAACTTGCATTACACCAAGGAGACAAGGACGATACGAACAGCAGGAACCACTCGAAGTGGTGGACACGATGCTCTCTGCTGCTTGCTTCAATGAGACAGCAGCGCCTTCGATGTTGGCTTGAACAGATCCCGAAGTGGAAGTTAGGGATGAGACATTCGTATCACTCGGCGAAACTTCACGGTTGCTTTGGTCGTATTCCACTTTGCCAACGCTGGACAATTGCTCATCGTTAGCCTGCTGCTCTGAAGAAGCAGCTCCTGATGCAGTCTTTTGAGTCTCATTCGCCTCCTTCTCCTTTTTTCGTATTCGATTCATGATGTCATCATATCTAATATCGAGTATGGGACATTTCGAGGTGAATTCTTCGACTTTGGTTTTCACCCATTTGGACGCCTGGCGTTTCTTTCCGCCTTTGGCTTTGGCATCGAGGGCTTCATTCGCCGCCGCTTCAAGGAGTGGCTCCCTGAATGCCTTTGTTCTCGGAGTAAACGTGCGATTCTTACGTTTTCCAGTATCCTCAGGTGAGCTAGGAGGAGTGCGACTGCCTCCTTTTCGTTTGTCTTTCTTTTTTCGAGGAGTTGGCATGATAGGACATCGATTGCATCGTTTCCCTTCTCGCAGAGTGTGTAGAGGAGGCTGTCGGCGAGGCAAAATTTTTAAAATTCTAAATCTCTGGCTCCTCAAAAATACTACAGAATTAAAATCAATTGTCGTTTTCCCCCAAAATTCAAAAAAATAAGTGAAAATAAGGCCAAAATTTATTTTTCGCTTAGCTCTAAAACTCACTTCATTATCCGACACAACTCAATGGCGTTACGGCCGTAGGGGCCTACTACACGCCGCCCCCTGCACCACCATCGACGGCAACCCCCTCGGCACTACCGTAGGCAGCTGCCATGGCAAAAAAGAAGAAGGGGAGGCCGCCCAAGCCACCCAACAATAGCAAAACCACGTCAAAAAAGGCGAGGAAGTCATCAAATAATAATAAATCGGCGGCGAAGCCGGATGCCAACAGATACAAATGCAAATGGGGCGAATTATTAGAAGGGGGTTGCTATTATCCCAAACAAAGTGACGATGGAAATATTGAGTGTTGTGGGGATACCTTCTGCGATAACTGGATGCACACAGAGTGTTATAAACACGCTTTGAAGTTCTTGACAAATGTCGAGTCCTTTGAAGATCTTGGCATTGATGAAGAAACCGAATGGGAGAGATGCCCTGATCACTGCGATTCTTACAAAGAATATCTGGCAAAACAACGGAAGCCACCAGAGGAAGATGGACGGAAAAGGCCATCGAAGAAAAGGCCATCGGAGGAAGATGAGATGGGGGCGAAACGACCGGCAAAGCATGCACAAGCTTCGGCGTATGATAGTAGTAGTGAAGAAGACGATCGAAAACAACCGGCTAAGAAGAGCGGCGAGATTGACCTGTCGGAGGATGATACTACTAGTGATGAAGATGATGGTGGGGGCAAGCAACGCAGTCGAAAGTCGGATACATGGAATTGTCATGATGGAGATCTAATGCCATACGATGGTGGTCACAGCAGTAGCGAAGAAGTATCTTGCAGTTCCATGGACTATAGCAGTGATGATAACAGTGATGATGACCATGATGATGATGATGATGATGGTAATAATAACGGCCAGGGAGCATCGAAGGCGACGACGACGACTACGAAAAAGAAGGCTGCTGGGGCAGGCAATGAGACAGCAGCAGAGGAAAGGACGGTAGCAACAGCAACAACGGAAACAGCAGCAGCAGCTGGATCAACAGCATCAACGTCTCTGTCAACAGATAACTCTATGACCAGCGTCGTAGATGGCATCATAAATCTCACCCGCTTTGTGCGACGAAAGGTTATCATGCATCAGGGTCCGTTCTGGCTCGTCGTCTTTGAAATACGGAAACACTTCATCTTCCAGAAAGGCTTTGTATCCTTCAATTGTCGTCCCACTATCCGTGGTGACTTTGTACCAAATCCGAGGCTTCTGTTTTGAACCCAGTACATGTGGAGGGAGGGAAGGATCGCCAGGCTCTATGAACATGATCACAACGACCTTCTGCCTACCGCGTGAGTAGTTACCAGCCTTACGCACACGGAGACCTCTGACTGCGTGTCCATAACCTTGTGATGCGTCACCAAGATGGAACGCCATTTCATCTCCATCCATCAATCGTTCCATCGGCACATCCTTTATCCCCCCTGGGAAATTGTAGTTCCAGAAGCAGAAGTGGAGGTACGTATTCTTTGGCGTGAATGCCTGATACGCAGTTGTGCTCCCCTTCTTTACTGTCAAATCAAGACGTTGGTAGCCTTTGGTTATCTCTGTATTTGTTAATACTCTTCCGTCCGCGGAGTACAGTGTTACAAACGCAGCACACTCCTCCCGAGTTGCCTGCGGCCAAATCAATTTGAATAAGGCTAGCAGAAACAGATGTTCCCCCATCATGACTGTCTTCCGTTTGTTACCGGTCTGTCTCTTTGGTTCGACGCCATCCTTTATCCACCGCTGAATGGAGCGCTTCATAGTCGGGGGGAAATATTTTTTATCTTGGTAAAGATGCACTAAGAGTTCCCGCAAAGGCACAGGATACCCAGGCGAGCCGCCCTTGCTCGGATGAGGAACACGACCTGCTTTTGATCGGGATGATTGACGCTCACGTGGAGCACATATTTTTTGCAAATAAATCGCCCGTTCACCGGGAGACAATACCGCATCATCTATTACAGCCAATTGCACCTGCTGCGGATGTGAGCCCTTGCGGCGCTTCTTTCTATTGGGCTCTTCTCTATCGACACGATCGGTGGCATCCGGCTTCGCCGCCGATTTATTATTATTTGATGACTTCCTCGCCTTTTTTGACGTGGTTTTGCTATTGTTGGGTGGCTTGGGCGGCCTCCCCTTCTTCTTTTTTGCCATGGCAGCTGCCTACGGTAGTGCCGAGGGGGTTGCCGTCGATGGTGGTGCAGGGGGCGGCGTGTAGTAGGCCCCTACGGCCGTAACGCCATTGAGTTGTGTCGGATAATGAAGTGAGTTTAGAGCTAAGCGAAAAATAAATTTTGGCCTTATTTTCACTTATTTTTTTGAATTTTGGGGGAAAACGACAATTGATTTTAATTCTGTAGTATGTAAATCGAATTATGTAAATCAAAAGAGACACAAATAGCACTCCTCATTGTAGACATCATAGTACTCGGGGAATCATTCGTCGACCACGATAATAATTACATCTACTTGGAGAGGAAGAGTAGGGCTATCATCGACCCGCTTTACAGGTCCGGAATCGGACCACGGGGGGCAATAGAATAGTTACAAAGCTGTGACCTGAGAAGTGGTGTTAAAAAAGCTGTGACCTGAGAAGTGGTTTTTGACTTGTACATAAATACTAAGGCGGGCACAACTTAATCTTTTTTTTCGTATCTAGCACAGCTCTGGTAGGGGGAGGGGGTGGGGTATAAATCCACCCCTGGGATTTTACCCCCGCCTGTGGCAAATGCTAGTAAGCTAATTTAGATGGTCATTGTCTCTAAACCGTTCCAGTAAGCTAATTTAGATGGTCATTGTCTCTAAACCGTTACTGGAGCGCTTTGTTGTCATCGTGGAGGAACATAAGATGATGGATGAGTGGATGGTTGCTAAAGCTACTAGTAATTCCTACGTTAAGCAGCAGCAGGGGGGAAAATTCCACCCAGGGGGAGTACCCACTGGGAATTGGGTCCACAGAGGGGGGGTTATATACGAAAAAAAAGATTAAGTTGTGCCCGCCTAATTACTTTGCGCATCGATTCAAGCCAGGTAGGGCAATTGATCTCGCTCAGCGCAGCATTCCCTTCGTGTTCTCACGATTACAGATTTAAGATACTAATTCCGCACGTAGCTGTCTGATATCCGTGAATGAATAGTGAACCGACCACAATGACTTCTGATCGGGGGCTGGCACATGTGTCCGCTATAGGACATTGTACGAGTGTCGGCAGCGCAACGCAAGCGAACCGACCGGACCATGTGACCCGACCAACGTGGCTGGTCTGATTTCGTTCCCCTTAAATACTCATTGCGAACTCAACTGAGCTCGCTCCTCATTGTCCGAAATCAGTCGTGTATCGTGAGTTCATGGCGGCGGCTCCGCTTAGTTAAATCCATCTCTCGACAAGTACCCCCTTGTCTGGGACATCACACAGCGGACGGAAATGACTCAAGAGATAGATGCGTTCTCACGACGTTCTCACGGACCGCACGTGGCTGATCTGATTTCGTGAATCAGGTGAACCAATCATGACTTCTCAAAGGGAGGGGCTACTAAAACTATGCTGCTAAGCACCAAGAGCGATGATAAACCAACCCATATTGAAGCTGCTGAAACACAGCAAGCTTGGAAACAGTTGCAGCACATAATATATTCAATCACAGGAAACGAGACCATGATAGGTGATAAGTATGCCACATCCCAGCCTCGTGCATTACTCGTGGGCTTACAATTACAAAATACACCTTTGGCTTTTGCATTTACCTTCTTGCACACTCCTCCTTCATTATTTGTGCATCATTCATGTTGCATTGTTTGATCTTTGCGCCATGCTTAAAGAATAAACGCACTCTTTGCACCTCCTCTATAACTAATGATTGGCTTCATAAGACTCATTCTGATGCATAATTGAAGTCGGGCCTTCGTACATATCCACTGAGATGATGCATTGTGTATTTATATACTAAGTTAATCAGATATCTCATTGTGATCAGCAGCACGAGCTCTCTGATTCAAAGTTGTGCCAGTACATTACACAGTAGCTGATCTGATCGACAGCCACCAAGCCCCTACATCGATAATTAGCTTCGCTGCGCTCAGCTAGCCTGCGGAGTGATGCTGGTGGGTTATAGAGTGTTAGTTATGTAACAGTATTCTTTATGACAGCTTCTTGTTACGTGTTACAACGTCTCATGCATGATGCTCTAGATAGATGGCCATCTCTAGGACGTTGAGGTGGTTAGTCTATGTGTTAACAAGCTAGCAGTCAACAAAAGAATTATTTTACATGCAGCATCTTTGTTTAGCTGCACTTTCTGAAAAGTGCATCATGTTCGTATCTTCGTCACTGTATAGGATTGAATGAACGTGTTGAGTGCACCATGTTTGTATCACTGTACAGGATTGAAATGAACATGTTGAGAAACTCGGCGTTTGGATTTCGTGAACGTGAACGTACACAAAACTGGATATGTTTCTCGAACCAGTGCAAATAAGGAGATAAGTTCTCGATAGCGTACTTCAGAACCCCGAATAATCCTGCGCAGAAGAACAGTGATTTGATCAGGGAGGACATAGCGATTGGCGATTGGATATTCACCTACTTCGTTTAACACTTCCATCGTACAGGCGTGGTAGAAATGACGTGCGTCGATATATTATTGTGTAATGCTACGATTTATTAGATGAGCAGTAAACGTTGTTCTTTGTAGAATGAGCTGATCGGAGCAGATACTTGTTGGATTTCGCTTCTTGAGAGGATAGGTGCTAGCTGTGATGTGCGTTCAGAGTTCAATCCGCGTCATTTGTTCTGTGAGTACCGAAGTACTCTTGGACGAACCCGAACCGCCAAACTACGTAGCGCCCATGTACGTAGGTGGCGGTAGGTACTGGGGGCACGTACGTCGGAATCCTTTTGGAAGGACGGACGGAAATGAGGACAGTTGCCCTTTAATATATATGATGATGATGATTTCTGTTCAGTGGGTGTCGCAGCGCAACTAGTATTTGTCGTCTGGATGCTGAAATGAATGGACTTTCTCTTTCTCTACATAGAGCGGTCAAATGTGTCAGTTCGCAGCGCCACTAGCAAGCTCAAGCTAGTCCTGCATGCCGAGAACGGATGACCCATGCCGCGAACTGACCCATCAAGGTAACCCTAAGTGTTTAATGTGAGATTACCTTTCCTATTTAGTTTTAATTTCTGATTTTTTTTGGATTTGGGTCAGGATAGAAAATACAATATTATGGTTATTAAAATACGTATATTGGTTATAAAAACCCAATACAAACCACCCGAAAGCTGACCCAAATGGGTCAGTTCATGGCGCCACTAGCAAGTAAACAATAACAATAAAGCAGCTCAGCATCAAACTTGGATAGGATGATTGCTGGTAACCTCGGTTCTTCCTCCACCGTAGTATCTCCTCCGTCATCTCCATCCTTCTCCGCCTCTTCGTCTTTTTTCACCTCCGCCGTACGACTATGACGCTTCATAGTAAGATCTTCTGTCACACTGCCACCATGTCCATGATCTTTGACGTGAATGAAACTGGCCAAGAAGACCGAGGCGCTTCCCACGGCACCAAGAGAAATGAATCCCCAGATATAAGATGAAAGGTTCACGATGTACCCACAATTAGGTTGCTAAGTGCGGCTCCAACCATATGCATCGTGATGATGAAGCCAAGAGTGAAGCTGAACCTTCCAGTTCCTTTCGTTAGTGCATTGGTAAGACAGGTTAGGGACAATCCATAAGTTCCTACTCCCACACC
>JAHBBA010000680.1:0-16099 GCA_018806925.1 Skeletonema costatum | reverse complement strand
TCGTCGCTAAAATCGCTAATCACCAAAAAATCCACCACCAGCCCGCCACAACACAACACAGCCCAACAATGCAATAAAAACCATGAAACAAATACTCTCCCAAAGCACACTACTAACCGCTGCGTCTCTCGTGGCAGTAGTCACTGGTGATGAATATACTCATCGTTACAAGAAGGGCGATCGTGTCGATTTGTGGGTGAACAAGGTGCGTCTTTTTAGGGTGTGCGGCTCGTTTATTTTAAAATTTGTCAAAAAAATGATGAAAAATTTGTGTTGATGAAAGTTAATATTATCTGTGCACCGACGTGACCATTGTCGCCGCCACTGCAAATGATATGCCCTCATATCTCTCAATTTTCACTCACCATAATTATTATTATTCTTTGTCTCTGCCTCAACTGATGACTCGCAATAAATAATCTTCACCGCATTCCAATTCAACTCAATTAAATCGAAAATGACTAATAAATCTATCAACAGGTGGGCCCCTACGCCAACCCCCAAGAAGCCTACGAATACTACACCCTCCCCTACTGCGCCCCAGACACCAAACACCACCCCTCCAACGAAAATGGCGCCTTCAACGCCCTCAAAGCCCACTCCATCGGAGAACGCCTCGGCGGCCACGCATTGCGTCACTCGGGGCACGATCTGTTATTCGCCGATGACAAGGGCGGCGTATTGGAAACTTGCACCACGGAGAAGTTAACTGATGAACAAACAGCTCTATTCGCCAAGGCGGCGAATGATCAATGGTTCTATCAAATGTATGTCGATGATCTACCCGTGTGGGGAATGGTGGGCGAAATGCTCCCGGATTTGGATGCCGCCAAATCAGAAAAGTTTGGATCGGATTTGAGTCATTTGGAGGAGGCGGTGGCCAAGCATGCGAGGGAGGGGGGGGCGTTGACTCCGTATGTGTATACCAAGAGGACTTTGGTGGTGAGTTATAATGACGATCGGGTGGTCAAGGTCGATTTGACGAGTGATCCATCGTCATTGAAGGAAGTTAAGAAGGGGATGGCATTGACGTTTGAATTGGATATTCAGTGGGCCAAGACCAATACACCGTTTCATTCGAGGTTTGATCGGTATTTGGATCATGCCTTTTTTAAGCATCAGATACATTGGTTTAGTATCTTTAATTCGTTCATGATGGTGTTGTTTTTGATGGGGTTGGTGGCGTTGATTTTGTTGAGGACTTTGAGGAAGGATTATGCGAGGTATGCGTTGAATCATGGACCGGGCGGACGGGATTTGGAGATGGCAGAGCAACATAATGATCATCATGGGAGTGATGATGAGGACGAAGATGTGGATGAGAATGGAAAGCCTTTGTTGGATGAGGGGGACGTCCTTCTGGTCCTGCTGGACGTATGGGAGTGGAGGATAGTGGATGGAAACAAGTTCATGGGGATGTGTTTCGTGCTCCTAAGTTCTTGCCATTGCTTGCGGCTATTTTGGGAACGGGGTGGCAACTTGTTACGTTGGTCATGGGTGTTGTTCTCTTTGCCGTTGCGGGACCTTTGCATGGAGAAGTACATGAGGAACGTGGGGAAGTGTTGCATGCAATTTTGGTGTTTTACTCTTTGAGTAGTATTGTGGCTGGGTATGCGTCGGGAAGTTATTTCAAGCTTTACTTTGCAACCACTCCGGCGGGTAGGTCCAAGGGGGGTGCGGCAGCCGGTGGAACGACTCAGTGGCAATTGACCATGGGGTTGACGGTACTTTTGCTCCCAACCATCCTTGTGAGCATTCTCTCCGTTCTCAACTTCATCGCCCTATGCTACCAAACCATCTACTACATTCCCTTTTTGGTATTGCTCAAATTATTCTTCTTGTGGGTGTTCGTGTCGGTCCCACTCTGCATCCTCGGAACATTGTTGGGACGTCACGCAAAGTTGGGTGGTAAGAAGAGTGATCCATTCCCATGCCGTGTGAATGCCATCCCTCGTCCCATCCCGGATGATATTCAATGGTATGGAGTCCCGGCCAATCTCATCCCGTTTGCTGGACTGCTCTCATTTGGATCAATCTTTATTGAGCTTTACTACATTTTGACGTCATTGTGGAATTACAAGTTTTATCACGTCTACGGATTCCTCTTGGGAGTGTATGCCATCCTCTGTTTGGTAGTGTGCATGACTACCGTCATTGTGGTGTACTTCAGTCTCAACTCGGAGAATTATCTGTGGCAGTGGACTGCATTCTACTCGGGATCCTCGACGGCATTGTATGTCTTCCTCTACTCCATTTATTACTTTGTGTTCAAGACAAGTATGAATGGGTTGGTGCAGACATCATTTTACTTTGGATACATGCTTCTGATTAGTTTGGGAGTGGGAACTCTTTGTGGAACTTTGGGTCATTGGTCGGCGAATAAGTTTGTGAGAACAATCTTCCAGAATGTCAAGGTTGATTAGATGGAGGGCGTTGTAATTGCGGTGTACATGATGTTAGGGCAGTTGGTGTCTGAGCGGGGGAAGGGGACTGTATTAGAGAAATTTTAGAAAGCAAAAAATAATTCATTATTTCACTTTAGATCCACTCTTTGTCATCTATCACCTCTCGTTATTTGATGCTGTCCTGATTCGTGATTCAGAGTGAAAGAGAACGGAGACAAAGAAGCCCCTGGCTCAGCTCAGCTCAGCAACAACTGCCCCACCATGGTAGCTCAATCCTAGAGATAATGAACGCCTTAGGAATCGTGCTGATGGATACTTAATTAACATAATAGTAATAAATCAATAGTGTTATTGTTTTATCCACTGTTACTCTACTAACGATGACTTCTTAGCAGCACCATCATCCGTAACAGCTCCAGAAGACACCCTCCGAATCTTAAACACAGGAGGCCTTTCCATAAAACCATTAAACAACTTCTTCTGCCCATACACCTCCTTATAATCATCATTCGCATCCAACAAAGCCTTCTTGACACACCCCAAACTCTTTTGCAAGGAAGCATTCGCCAACAACCTCCTCTTTTCGTCCATACTCATGACATGACCAAATCGTGCCAACCCTTTGATATGATGCTGACATTCAATCACATCTTGAATCAACATTCTTCTAGTCTCTTTACGTCGGTACACCTTGTGTTCCAATCCACGTATCGAAGAATCAGTCTCTTGTTCAATTGTCACCATGAGCGCACGAAACTTGTGTCGATGCTTGTACTCACGTGCATTGGATGAGACACGATTGCGTACCGTCTGAATGGTGGATTGAGCAGATGATTTGAGTGTTTCAATGTCGGAGGGTTGGAGCCAGGAGGTGGATTTTTCGAGTGGCGTCATGGTGGAGGAGGTTGGGACGGTGTGGAGGGTGTGGATTGTGGGTGTGGTGGTGGTGAAGGAGACTCGTCGTCGTTTGCGTCGGTGACAGTGGGTTGTTGGAGGGAGGAGGGGAACGATGGAGGATGATGTTGTTGGTCGAGTGGGCGGCAAGTGTGGCTCTGGCTCCCATTGATGATGATGTGTCATTGCTAGACTTTGAATGCTGTTGCCTGTTAATGAGGTATCATCTTCTGAGCCGAAGAAGAGATTGGCGTAGTCTTCTACCGTGGGGGCTGATGATGTCTCGCTGTCAACGTCAACGTGGCAGTTGTTGTTGCTGGTGCTGGGCGGCGGCGGCGATTCATCCGTGACAACATGCTGCTCCTTCTTGACGGCTGCTGATGCTGGAACCACCAAGACCTTGCCGCGTCTTGGCCCACTGGTGCAGGCTATCTTGTGTGCCGAGCTTGAGGAGCTTTTGTTATCACTGTCGATCATGATTCTTTGGGGAGAGTAGACCGAAATGCACATCAAATGAAATGATCAAACGATGGAAGCGTGGTATAATGAAGGGTCACGACTCTTTCTTATCGGACGGCAATGCACTCTTGCTTGATCTTGCTTAATGAGCGTGTTGTTTTGCATGCGAATAATCGGAGTTTGTTGGAACGATTGAATTTGATTTGTTGCATGAGGAGCCGGGACAAGCAAGAGCAGATGTACCAAAATTGTTTGATCGGCCGAGAACCGGAGAAGGATTCTCTGTCTCAAACGACTGCCAGTGAGCTTTTCCACGGCCTTATGGGGTCGACTTTTAACGAAGTATTTCAACAAATAAAAGATTTTATAACGAAGCTCATATGTCTCAGTGATACCACGGTACTCAACAATATCTTGTCTTTACGCTCCCTCGCCTTGACACGAACGGCCCACGCACCGCTCCCGGGTTGTACGGCACAGTTTGTGATTTGTAAAACGCTAGCGGTAATCGAATGTATGTGTTAACACTGTGAAATGATACACATCACATTTTACTTTTTTTGTAGCTGAGACCCCATCCTTGCCCAGCGCAGCCCTATACCTGGCCTGCGGCTGGCGGGTACTTACTTACCTACTTACTTACATGATGCATGAACGAACAAGCCCTCGTGAGGAGGAGGCCACATCATAAACAAGCAGCCCCCTTTTGGAGAGCAGCTACCTCTACCTCTTCATCGTCGATCGTCATCTCTCTGAAAAATGCTGGTGCTAGTGGAAACTAGATCCAGATGCATGTTGTATCGTTCGAGTTTGAGTTCGAAACTGGCATAGAGATATGTAACCACAAAGAAGAACAGTTGAATTTGGTTGTTGGCTGTGTCACTCTCACCACGAACAGAATACTCCATTGTGGTCTATAGCCGCTCGCAATTTTGATATTACCCTCACTCAGACGATTGTTACTAATATATGTTCCCGCATCCCAATTCCTAATGCTAATGCCATCCACTACAGAGTTGGCCACATGACAGAAGTAACCACGCTTGATAGATTTAACTGGTGAGTAGGAGTAAATAAGAAGAATGTCTCTGCATAACTATCAGTATCAGAGTTTATTTCGAAGTCAAAATGAATAGGAATACGATATAAATCGAAAAGGATACTTACACGTTCGGCGAAGAATTATATATAAGAAGTACAGCTTTTATAACGTTAGAAACTCTGTAAGCGTCGCATACCCATGTTCATCAGCGTTTCAAAGTTTACATTAGGAGAGGTGCAATCGCACAAAGACAATCGTACTATTGCTCAGAGGGCGGCCCCAGAGTTCCAATTCCAATCGAAAGCTCTTGGGAGATTATTTCCTTTGCAAGAAGAGATGGATTATGTGCATGAAATGAAGCACCTCGGCAATGCTTCAGAAACGTTTACAATTATATCCACATACGCCCCTTGAGCTTGCTTGAGAGACGGATCTCCTCCACAGAGAGAGAAATGCTTTTCACAGATCGAGATAAAAGATCCATAGATGCTGCCAGTTCCGCTATCCACCGGCATTGTTCAGAAGAAGTGACGACGAAGAAGAGCTAAATCTAAATAGGTGCTCTCAAAGAGTGCTGTGGCTTCTTAGCTGCTTGCTTGTGATAGGTCATCCTCACTTAAGACTCAGAGGGCTTGTTTGATATGCATCCAGTAGCCAGTAGGGTCGCTGAGGAGGATAGCGAGGGGCGTGGAACAGGTTGGAATAAACCCTCTTCTTTCAGTACCGCTAGCGTTAGCTTGTCTTTAGATGATGACAAAAAACAATACAGTACCATACAGGTACATCGGATCGGAGGTGGCTGTCTCAATACCCACTGCTTTCAGTACGGCTAGCGTTTAGACTTGTCTAGATGAGAAAAACAATCTGCACAACTGCACAAACAGGATCCTATGTAGCTTCAATCAGATGAAGAGATAGATAGATGCCAGAATTTTTGAAGTGAAAGTGCCAAATCAGGCAAGAGCTAGAGGAGTATGCATCAGGCACGGTGCAAAGGTCAAGCGATGCAGCTTTGAGGGATGTGCAAATCAGGTAAGAGCTAGAGGAGTATGCATCAGGCACGGTGCAAAGGTAAAGCGATGCAGCAGCGAAGGATGTACAAATCAGGCAAGATCCGGTGGAATGTGCATCAGGCATCGAGCAAAGGATAAGGCCAAGAAATGCAGCAGTGAAGGATGCACCAACCCCGCTCAAAATAAAGGCGTATGCAAGAGGCATGAAGCAAAGGTCAAAATATGCATCAATGAAGGATGCACAAACCAGGCAAGAGATGGAGGAGTGGATTGTGTAGAATGCGCGGTGCAGAGCTCAGACTGTGCAACAGCAATGGATGCACGAACACTGTCGTCAAAGGAGGAATGGAGCAGTGAGGAAAACTTGTAGCAGCGATGGATGCACGAATCAAGCCAGACGTGGAGGTATGTGTATCAGACATGGAGCATAGAGGAAACGAGTCTATAGCGAGGTGTAGTACATAACGAAACTAAAGAACCTCTGCCATGGGACGGGGAGACATCATATCTGTAATATTATTTTTAGTAAAGCATGGCCAGGTGCATGCGGTGTCATCCTATCCAGCGACGCAGGGGCGGCCGAGCTATTGCTCTGTCATGCGGCCAAGGTGGATGCACTCAATCAACAAGCCAAGTCAATCATACTCTTTTTATCATCAATTAAATCTAACATAAACTAATATATCAAATGCAGCTCGGTATAGTGATACCAAACTCCCTTATAATCTCCCCCCTGTTCTTCAGTGAACAAAGACGTTGTCACCACACTCCTTACAACAAAGTAAACGGAGCAGCCAACACCAACGGAGCAGCAAAAAACAACAATCCCTTAACATCATCCTCCCCAATCAAAGTCTGCAATCCACTCAACGTAGCCAACCAAGCCAAACCCAACATCCCCCTCGACGCAAACTTATGCCCCGTCCGAATCAACCCATTCTGCTTATCAATCCCAAAATCCGGATGTAAAAACACTCCCCCCGCCATTCCCAACATGGTCGAACCCACCAACACGGCCAATCCAGCCTTGGAGTGGAGAGTGGTATAGTGATCTTTCCCCATGGTATTCTTATTTTGGTAAATGACATAAAAGCCGGCGTAGGAGGACATGAGGCCTGCCCAGGCGATCATGCCGTGGAGTTTTGTGTTGGTGTATCCCATGCGTTTTTTGGTTAGGGTTGCTGTGCCCATTAGGCCTACCATTCCTGTATGAAGAGAAAGAGAGATAATGATGGTGAGTACGCTGTGAGGGAAAGAGGTGCCATCTATCTGCCATCATGATAGTACCAGACAACATCACATCACTTGAGCATTAAAAAAAAGAGTCATCGTTAAAAGTTGTCATCAATCGAGTGATTCCTTTCATTACCACACTACCACACAACATTAGACCTATCAAAACTACCCTTTTGGCAGAATCAAGAGATGGTAATGAAGCATGATAGCATAGAAATGGGGTGAAATCCTGATGACCTATCATTGTGTATAAAAATAAACAATCATTCATTCTCTCTTTTTTGCCCATCATTGAGGCCAAGTGATGATGACGATACTGCATCTTCAATACAGCTGCACCAACAATAACACAACATATAACTATGTGTCATACAATTACAGACGTACCAACCATCATCAAAAACGGATGCCAACTAAAAAATCTCCATCCCGCCCCCTCCGGTCTCGTTCCGGCGTAATATCCGCCTAGTAATGAGTGACCGATTACTATGGAGAGAAGGAGGAGGTATTTGTTCGTTGGGAGGGGGGTCATTTTCGCCATGGTTGCGTTGTGTTGTGTTGGTGCTGTGGGCGCCCGAGCTGCTTTGTGGTGGTCGTCCGCCGTCGGCTTTTGAGTGTTGAAGAGGATCTGAGACAATGGTGATGTATGTCAAATAAAAAGATACTTTATTACAGTGTTGAGAGTGACACAAGAGAGGCAGGCAGCTAGATAGAGCTTGCTGGTGCCGGCCATCATCATCTATCTGTTCACTATGCTGCATGAAAGAGATCGACTAGCTCCAGACTACCAATAAAGAAGTCAATTTGATCCTCGTGTTGGCTGCGCATCTCCAATATCATTTTTGAATTCATGCCAAACGAAAGTTGTGCCAAACATCTCGGAGGCGTCGTCTTTCGCAATGACGACTGAAGAGTAGTACCACTTGGACTTTTCTTTGGCATCTGCACCTTTCGTTGAGCAATTAGGAATAGTTTTGTGACATTGTCAACGACACCTGATGCTAAAATGGACCAACCGACTTGATTGAAGTGCATATTGCATTGTGCTAAAGTGGCAATGTTGGAGATGGAATATTCTTCTTTACAGCTGCAGCTTGACCTTGACAGGCTTTGCCATTCTGATTCAAACTCTTGGGGAGTGCAGTATAGATTGAGATCAAGATCGAATGGTGCGTACTGATGATGATGTGTTTGCTGCTGTACTAGGGGAGGAGCAGATGGAGATGGAGTTGGAGTGGGACTTGCTGCATCGAGCCTGGTAGAGAACAAGCTCTGACTAATTCTTACATTTGGGTTGCCGAAATCGTAAGAGTCATATGCACTCGTAGTATCAGTACTTGCGATGCTTCTTCTGTCAGTCAAGCGAATGTCACGACGAGATGCTCTCCTACTTGATCTGTGAGGTGTATTTTGGTCCATTGCTTCTTGTCTCGACTCTTCTCTGTGCTTCTCGGATAATCGGATCGACCAAACAATGGAGCCGACAAGTACGGGAGTTAAACTTGTAAATGAATTGGTCATGATCATCAAGATAAGCACCGCCTTTACATCTTTTGGAGCATCATGTAGAATACTAGACCGAGCATTCACTAGACTGATCCACAACATCACGCCAAATACAAAGTCTACAGCTTTTGCGAACGTAATGCAATTCAATGATCTCTTCAATGAAGAAACTATCTTCTTCCGATTTCTGCGACTCTCACGGCTATCCACCACACAAAAGTAGCTGCATCCACATTGTCCGCAGAGGTCTCTAATCTTGATATGATGCACCAATGATAGAAAGACGACGATGCCACTCGTGCCCTTGAACAGAAGTGTTGCCTGAACAGAAAGTATTTGTACCGGAGCTTCATTGAACACGTTCATCCTACCGCTAACAACATCAAATTGGATTAGGAAGAAGTAGACGAAGAGAATAAGCGATGATAGCAGTTCAACCCAAGTCACTAGAATGACCTTCTGCGAAACTGACTTGGATACATCTGTCTTGCTGGACATGAAGTACCCTCGCAAGAGGCTCCACACATTGAGATAGTCATTGATAGATATGATCTTCACGAATACATTGATTGCTTCCGCCCACCAAGCCATTTGCCACACGAATGAAGTTCGCTGCGTCAGCTTGAATTCAAATGCGTCATTTTCTCCACCCAATGATTCGACAAAATAGTTTGAAATCAACCAATCAATATCGAATATAATTGTAATCCCAACGATTGCCACGAGCGAGGCAATGTGTGTCTTTCCTTTATCTTTTTGATCTTGCCAAGACACCGATTTGACTTGAAAGAGCGCTAGCAAGAGTGAAATATAGCAGCCGCTTTGTGGAGCCGTGGGATACATTTGTGCAATGACGGAAAAGACGAAGATGACAAATGCGAGACCGAGACCTCTTGGTATTGATGCGAAAAGGAATGCAGCTCTCTTTAGTGCGTCGGAGAATGTATGTCGAGTAGAAGAGGGCGTTTGGTCGTAGTCGTTCGTATTTGTTGCTGCTGTAGACTCTTTGTGAACTACAGATGTAGGGGATGATCGCTTTTGTGGATGTGGAGTCAAGCAGTCGACACTGTTTGCCTCTACAAAGACGGATTCATCGTGTGGCGACAAAGTACTGTCATTGTTCTCAGAATAGTTGTTGTCGACTTGGTAGTGCTCGAATTCTCGATGTGCAGCATCCATTTCCGCCTCCATTAGTTTGACTTCGTCCTCCAAGCGCTGTAGCTCTGGAGATTTGAATGATTCGTCTGCATCCATCATTTCACGCTGCTGCCGCTTGATAAAATTGGAGAGAGGAGAGGGGGACGAAGACGAGATTGTTGCGATACAAAGTTGTGAAAGTTGCCAAGCGAGAAACGATTTGCTTCGATTTCGATTTGGCGGGATCTCAACTTTCTCTTAAAATAATTCCTCCTCTTCTTGACACCATTCTATAGCATCGGCCGCTGCTGCCTCGTGTCAATAAGCCGGCCATCATAGAAGGCATTATTTTCCTGCACACTAGCTCATTCAAAGCTGAAGCTGCAGCAATTTAGTCAGCAATCGGCATTCTCTCCACTCCTCCCGAGTAATATTATTCTCCCTCATTCCATCGGCATTGCTCTCCACTCCGCCCGAGCAATATTATTATTCTCCCTCCTTCCATCGGCATTGCTCTCCACTCCACCCGAGCAATATTTTATCTCCCTCCTTCCATCGGCATTGCTCCACAGTATCGATTTTCCTCATCGCCTCCCTCCTTCCATCGGCATTGCTCCACCATATCGATGAATACTTCAACTCCTCTCCATTCGAAGATATGCTTGAACCGAATGCAGGGGCCAATCTGGCCTATAATGTTGAGATGGAGGAGTTCACAGTTGATTGGTGCAAGAAGGAACTCAACTCAATCAGGAGCAAATACAACACAAATGTCATTGATTTCCTCATCAAGGTAATATTGCCTCAAGTGGGAGCAGATGCCAAGATCATCCCAATCTTGATTGGCCTTTGCCCAACACCCGAGAGTCGAGGGCATGAATCTTTAGGTGGAGAAGGCCGTAGAGTTGCCAGAAGTAAGACAGCATTATCAATCCTGCTCATGCGGCTTCTTAATGAATGTCTGCCTACTCGCGAGCAGGGCGGGATTTATTCTGGAAACCCAGATGTAAGCAATGGTGCATGGGTGAATGCGAGAGAGATGTGTACTAACGATGGTGTAACGTGCATATTGTGTAAATCATGGTTCAAAGTGGAAGGTGTTGATATCGGGAAAGCTCTGTGCGCCCTATCCAAATGCGTGAAATACTACGGCGGCCATACTGTCGCAGTGAACATGGCTGGAGTCTCAGTGAATACGCATTACATCTTTGACTACCTTCGAAAACACGGAAGATTCGATGGGTTGTGCGAGAATGGTACTCACATCTCCAAGCTTGGTTCCAAGTGCAGGGCCTGGACAAAGTCTTACCAGTGCAATATGGCAGCAAGTACTTTGGCTGCCATCGACAAAGCATTCAAGCCCTCGTTCGAACAAATAGAGTTTAAACCGTCAATGTCATTCCTTCAAATGGGACTTCAGAATCCTCTGTTCAAGTACGTCACTGAGGATGGGAACGTTGCCACCTTTGCTGAGACATGCGCCGACTGTGGTGTGTGCGGCGCAACTGTTGTTGACATGTTGCAGATGGAATCTTTCGCAGTCAATGAATCGTCTTTCAACGAGGGTCGAGATGAGGAAGAAGAAGATGGTCATGAGTGCAGCGTATGGATTCGACTTTACGGGATCCGATTAGGTAGGCCGTAGATCATCCCCTTCTTGTCCAGGAAGATAGTATAAGTGTCCAGAAGGAGTGAATGAAGTCACGTCGAAGTAGTATAAGATGAAGGGGTATACGATCGTTCAAGGCAAATGCCGACGGGGTTCTCTGGTACAAGACCGTAAAGAGCCTATTGTAGGTGCTGCCAAGCCAAGACGTACACACTAAATTATTTGTCAAATTATATTCACATGCCCATGAGTTCAAGCGTTCGTCTCGTCATCTGAGTTAGTAGTAGTAGGGATGTAAGTCGATGAAAGGTACCTAATCAATCGAGATCGATCCCCCCTTTACCATTTCCGCCATCGCATCTATCATTGCTACTTCCATGTCCTACAAACGCTGTGACAGTCCCGCCTGTTGTTGTCCTCTCTCGCCATCAGCCTTGCCACTCTTCTCCAGCACCAGCACTAATTTGAATTAGCACCATCAGCCTCGTCGGAAGTAGAAGATTTCCACTTGCAATATCTGTTGATCCACCTTCTGCATCAGTTGAGTTTCCAGTCAATCAGTAGAAGTAGACCTGATACGAGGGCCAATACATCCCATTCCCATTGTTATCCCTAGCCCCAGGCTGCTTACTGAGTCCTTGGACAAGTCCTGGCAGCGTTTGGTCAAACAAGAGAAACTGTTTCGGCATTGGAAACGATGAAGGCAGCGATAGATACAGATAACTTTAATCTTGAAATCGACGTTCTTTCTTTTTGTGTTCTTTCCTTCAGCTTGCATATGATTTAGTCTATGGTTCTGATGTCAAGGTCAAGGTCAAGGTTGTCACAAGCACTTTACCAGGGATTGGGACTGCAGAGATCAATATCGAATGCAACACTTCCGTAGTAAAACAAGTAGTTAATTAGTATGGTTACATGGCAGCGAAGCAGGGCCTCGTGGAGGCACGTGCTGTTGGCTGCGTTGCGAGAGGATCTCGAAGGCCAGACCTTCGAGTGACGTCATAAGACAAATGATAGTGGCAGTCATAGTCGTAACGGTATCATAATACCGGAGCGGCAGAACTGCTGGTAACACTCACCCCCGAGCTGTGCGGTAAAACGAGGCAGACGCGGAAACAAAAACCCAATCCATATTGGGGAAAAAGTCTTCCAAGGAGCATTCCAACAACTCGTATGAGTTGGTAATAAGTAGCGTAAGTACTTTTCGATCGATATTCGAGCAAGTCCAGCGGTAGCAGTTGTTGCGTGTGTGTGGGATCGGCCAAGAAAAATGCTTGCATCTCTTTTGTTATATCCATTGTATTGTAGTTTCAGCAGGTGGGAATCTTTATTCTCCAACTGTGTCCAAACACACCCCCATTACTCTTCCTCAAAGTATGGAGTCAATCGTCTAATATTGATTCGTTCATTGACGGAATCTCGTTGCAATCGTACAGTTCCATTTGTGTACACTTGGGTCACTCGGTAGGGACCCTCGTTCTTGTCGTCTGCTTTTGGCAGATGACTTCCATCGGTGGCTTTGATGATAAGAGCCTTCGATCCGACTGTGTAGTCGAAATCAAGAAGCTTCGAGTTTTCTCGAGCGTTGGAACTATCCACCTGTCTTTGTCGGCGGCGGCCTACCTCCGTCCAGTCTGTAATAAAGGGAATGTCAAACAGCATATCCCTACCGAAAATAGCCTGGCCAGGAGTTGCCTTCAAGACGGTGTGGTACGAGGATCTGATTGCCCATGCTGCATCGGTGACGAAGTCGTCAATCAGATCTTCAGTGACATCGTCAGAATTGTTGATGCCACTCGTGCGCATCATGTCTCCAAAGACTCCATGCACACGTTCGCAGATCGCATTCGCCTGCGGGTTCTTGGATGTCGTTGGCTTACGCGTAATGGAATATGACCTCAATAGGTCAACAAAATGAAGTTTAAACTCACTTCCATTGTCACAGATGACCTCCTTCGGTCTAGGATAACGACTCAACCAAGCTTTGTTGAATAGACGGGAAATCGAGGCAGAGGTTTTGTCAAAGATCTCGTCAGGGACTTCGACATTAACATAATTACCATCCTCGTCCTTCTTCTTAGAGTTTCTAAACACTTTCGTGGTGGGGAGTTCAACCACCTCAAACCAACCCGTTGCCGGGTCGATCATAGTCATGCACATAAAATCCAGAACAGTTCCGTTACGTCCCTTGATTGTATAAGGCCCAATAAGATCAACTTGAACTGTCTGCCACGGAACGACGACTGCAATCTTCGGAGGAAGGTGTCCGTATTTGCGCTTCCTCTTCTTGCCTTTCTGGCAGCGTTCACAGTTCTTCGTGAACTTCCTAATTTGTACTCGCATCCCATGCCAGTACATCGTCGAAGCAAGAGTTTCTTCCAATCTTTCTCTACCTGGATGTTGTAAGATAATGATGGTACCAGGAGATAATCTTGGATTGAAGACTTGAAGGAATCATCATGCGAGGCTTGTCGCTTCGATGCTTCCTGTAGCACAGAACAGTCTCACCTTCCAACACCAAGGGTCGGACGTGGGGAAAGTTCTTTTTATCGTGGTGCTTGAACAGTTTCTTCAGACGCTTGTCGCGCAGTTGCTCTGACGCAATCTCGCCAATGGTGACGGGATAAATTTCATCTTCTGCGACATCATGATGCGCAAAGATCTCTTGAGACCAACACTCCTTCTTGGTCGATGGCTCCATCTCTTCCTCATCGTACTTGAGGGTGACTTAGAAAGATGACACTGTCATTCAACGCTGGTGAACATTTAGCTCCTTACGGTCGAAAGCATCAACGTCTTCGTCGTGAGGATTCTTCTTCGGGCAATAGTCCCAACCGACTAATAGCATCCGCAACAGTATTGTCTTCCCCTTTGATGTATTTTGAGGTCAACATCATATTCATTGAGTAGGAGTCGCCAGCGATGCACTCTATCTGACGTAGCCAAACCTAGGTTGTCCCGGGTAAGATTGATATGGTCGGTTCCAAACCTCCAACTTGTATCCCAGCAACATCCCCTTGAACTCCTTTATCAACTCCACAATCGATAGCAATTCAAGCTCAGTAACTGTATATTTCTCCTGCGCTTTTGTCAGGCTTTCTGCTGAAAAAAGGCAATTGGACGATTGTCCTGAGTAATGACACCCCCAAGCTGACGAGTGCTTGCATCGGTGTAAATCACAAACTTTTTCGTGAAGTCTGGGTAAGCCAAGATCACATCCCTGGCAATTACCTCTTTGATCCTACTGAAGGCTTCATCGTGTTCCGCTTCCCACCTCCAAGGAGCTGCTTTCCGCTTCTTCTTGGTGGGTGCCACACTCCCCCACGAGATCCGTGAGCGGTGCGAGTAGGTCGGTTCGCTTCTCCCACAGATCCCTGTAATATTGGACTATCCCCAAAGTGCGGCGAAGTTGCTTCACATTTGTGGGTGGCTTGAGAGCTAAGATGGCGGCTACCTTCTTCTGCTGGGGCGCAATCCCTTCTCGAGAGAGGGTATATCCAAGATAGTCTAATTCTAGAGCACAAAAAATTTGACTTTGCAGCATTGACTTGGAATCCTTTTTCGCACAACTTCTGGAGAACTGCATCGAGCTTCTCCAAGTGATCATCAAAATCTCCTGAACTAATGATCAGCAAATCATCAATATAGCACTGAACATATTCGAGCTCTCTGAAAATTGAAGTCATTCGAGCCTGGAATATGTCAGGGGCGCATGCGGCACCCATGGGCAATCTCTTGTAGCGATACTTCCCCCAAGGAAACACAATAGTGCAAATCTCACGTGTCGCAAGATCCAAGGTGATGTGATAGTAACCCATGTTAAGATCCACACTGCTTACAAAGCTGAACTCTTCCATTTGCTGGAGCATCTCGTTTATCTTCGGGATAGGGTGTGGCTTCCGAAGAATACGCTTGTTGAGTTCGCGAAAATCAGTAAGAAATCTCACTGTGCCATTTGATTTGGCAATAATGAACGAAGGACTCCCCCATTCAGAATCTTGTACTGGTTCTAGAACATCAATATCAACGAGACGATCAACTTCCTTGCGAAACTGTATCTCGGTGGACCCTCGGCACTGGATAAGGCCGACCGTGCCACGGCTTGGCATCCGGTTTCAGGTCGAAATGTACTTCATCACCGCTCCACTGCCCTAGTGTTCCCTGGAACATCGACTCATATTTAAGTAAGACTTCTAGCAAGGACTTTCTTTCGGCAACACTAAGGTGTGGGCAATTATCCTCCACCACTTGAGGTAAATCAGCCGGCTCGTACTTTGCATCAAGGATGCGCACCACTCGGTCAGTCTCTTCTTTCGTACTCAACGGTTCAACTGCCTCCACGTAGGTGTTACGAATTTCCCTTTTGGAACTCAATGCGCCAACATTACGCATCTGGATTGTTTGATTATCAATCGTAATTTCTGACTCGCGGAAATCAAGCACCACACCCCATTTGGCTAGTGTCTCAATTCCGATAATCAAGTCGTAAGCCACCTTCCTATCATCTTCGATTACTTTGACGTCGGGAGTGAGATCAAATATCTTATTCTGACTGAACTCGGGTAACATGAGCCGCATCATTGCCTTGACTCGTGTAGTAAACTTCCCATTGGACGTTCCCCAAGTGACTGGATAGGCACTTTCTTTTTTCTCAAATAATTTCAATAAGCGTTTGGTTGGAAAGAATAAATCCCCATCGCTTCCTGTGTCGAGAAGAACTCTCAAGAGGTTCTCCTCACCACTTGCCTTGTCGTCGAACAGCGGCAGAGCAACCGTAACTGTTCGGCCCTCGGGGCCC